>JAIUZE010002272.1:0-147079 GCA_022085475.1 Heliosperma pusillum | reverse complement strand
ATCGGAAAATGGTTTATTCCGAGAGTCTTGCCAGGTTTAGACTAGGACCGGGTATTTATATCGTCGTCCTAACAGGAGGAAATTAGTCTACATATACAAAATGTAGCATCGTGTATGCGTTCAGGGAAATGTTTTATCCCGTGGATGCCTTTTAATCATACTTGCATGTACACGGTGCTAGTGCGTGTCATTTACCGTGAGAGATGTCGTCAACGTATTGTACGTTTGGTTGGATGATTATATGATTGATTATTCATGATCTTTGGATGACTTGGCATGGTTTGTTTGTCGAGTCTCAATCTTATCAAACTTATACCGCTAACGGTGAGATGCAAGCCCTAGTGAGTGTATTCGGTTGCCTAAGGGTGTCTTCCCCGTGTCTATCTATAGCATGATGGTTACAGTGTTGTACTTCATGTATCGATATCTTTATACATTGAATTGCCTATCTATCCTTATCGTATTTCACATGTATATTCATATATGTATGCTTCTACTTTTGTATTTCCTTTTATGTACGTTTAATGTGATATGGCTGGGAGAACCCGGAGTTACTCCCCACTGACTGTGGCGTTCATGTTTTTCATGGATGAACAGATTGCTTGATTGGATGGCTTTTTGCTTGTGTTATTTTGGGTTCGGGTGTGAGATAGCGGGCTTTGTCCATGGATGAAACACCTCTAGACGTTGTTTAGCTAGTTGCTAATAACTTTGTTGTTGGATAATATTTTGAGAGACTTCGTCTCTTTGTAGTATATAGTATTTCGGTTTGTAATTATTGACATTCCTCGTATTTTTTTCTCGCATGTAAAATGTTTTAAAAACATAGTATTTCCGCTAATTAAATCACATGCTTGTATGTTTTATTTCCGCATTCGCGAGGGTTGTCACATCACATATTCATTAAACAACATTGTTATATTCACTAAACTTATAAGTGAATATGATCATATCATATCGTGAATATAACACTACTGACACTTAATGATAATATAATAGTGATAACTGCTTCTTAAAAGTGAGAGTTAATTTTAATTTTAATTTTTTTTTTAAAAAAAATGGAAAGTTAGAGAATAAATGGGGAGTTGAAAGGAGTGGGAAGTTAGAGGGAGTGTGGAGTATCCTACACATGGGTGTAGGATATAAGAATTGCCTCTTAGCACACGGAAGTGCTACCATCTCGGTTGCCCGAGGTTGTGAACATTACAACAAGCAATAAAGGAAGCAGTACTTTATTAAATAATGTTTAAATATCAATACATGTCTCAAACGGATGGCATACCATCCGACCAAATCTAATCAATGACAAACTAATAAAGAATGTTTAACAACTAACCAAGACTCCAATAATGCGGAAGCTAGACTCATAGGTGTTCTCATCCTCGTCCCCGTCATGCTCTAGGGATTACCTGCGATCACCTGTTCACCATCCCCCAGCAGTTTTGTAAACAGTAGAAGGATCAATAAATGTGTCTATCGATCAATGCACAAGCAAAAGCACAAGGGATAAGAGAAACTAGAGGGCCACCGCATCAGTTACCTTGGTAGACTCGGGCTACCAGCCTGCTCTACAAAACCACCTATTGATCCTGGACCGCAACCGTAGGCGTCGAACTTCCATATCACCACAACGAGATAAACCCGGATCATTGATGTGTACATCCCCCATGTGGCGGGATAACCACGGGGGCGAACTCGGGGCGTGCCTGTCTTCCAACAGGATCACAATCACAAGTAACCATAGTAACCAATGAGATCGACAACAACTCCCCAAACCCGGCACCAACATCTCCATCATCAATTACAAACAATAACATATACTCATAGCATCAATTAATAACAACAGTTACTGAGTAGGGAAAACCCTACCTTTTCGCAAATTCGTAGCAAATCACAATCATGCCATCAACAATCTTCTTTTATAAATACTTTACCCTAAACATGCAATTACCATACATACAATCAATACAAGTTCAATCCCTTCCCCCTACTCAATTAAAACTACCATCATAAACACAATTGAAGCATAAACATCTATACTTACCACAAGAATCGATCAAGGCAAAGGAACAAGCGATCCGGCACGAGATAATCAAGGATTCAATGAAGGTTTAGAGAGAGTTTAAGAGTTTTAGGTTTTTAGATTAAGAAGCGTAAAGTGAATTATGAAATACATCCCTCCTCTTAAACCATTAATTAATCGTGCAAATTAATTCGGAAACCGTCTTACTCGGTCGAGTGCCAAAGTCACTCGGCCGAGTGCACAAGATCAGAACCACCCAAAAGATATCCACCAACTCACTCGGTCGAGTAGACTTCACTCGGCCGAGTAACAAATGTACTCGGTCGAGTAAGCCCTACTCGACCGAGTCCTCACACCTAGGAATACGGAGTACTACAATCACGCCTAGAAGTGTGCAAAATCCGGTCACGGAAAAATGGATCGATCCGGAATCGAAAATACAAATTCTGATCCGGTCTCCGTCCATCATTTTTTAGGTTTTTGGTCAAGTTTGGTTCACGACCGATTTTTTCCGGTTTGGACCGGAATTATTATTATTAAATATTTTTTGTAAAAATTATATTTTATTCCGCTCCAACCGGTTCGATACGGTCTTATGAACTGGAATATTTTGGACCGAAATTTGTAAAAGTCGACATGTATTTCCAGTCTGGTCCGGCACCAGAATTTCTGTAATTCGGCCCGGCCCTGGTCCCAAATTTTTATCGATTATGTATCCAGTCCGATCCGGTCCGGTTTTGGACCGGTATATAAGATCTTCTTCCGCACCCATTGGTCTTGTCTTTGTAGTGTGGTTTTTGATGGTTGTGGGCTTTTTGTCTGATTGGTCGCCATCTCTCTGATCCCCCATCTTTTTATTAGTTCTAGCGATGATTGGTCTTGCATGTCCCAGAGGTGTTTCCCCCCTCCCCTCGCCATTTCTCCCATCCCCACTATGCATTTCTGTCCATTTTGTTGTGTTTTTTCTTTATTGTCTGTAGTGTTGGATAAGTATAGCCTATATAGGTTTCTTGGTTCTTCTTATGGCAGTGAGTTTGGATCGATTTGGTGTTCCCCTCCCCATCGTTCCTTCCCACACCTATCAGTCCATTTCTTCACTTTTGTCTGGTTGCATGTGTGGTTGTTCGTGTCTTTTTGTTGGAAATGGCGGGGTTTCGTATGTTTATGATATCTTGATCTTATCCTTGGAGTTTGCATGTCGTTTGTTTGTTTGTTTTTTACAGGACCATGAGCTTGGTCTTTGGTCGCTGCTTTGTGGGGTTTTCATTTGGGTACGATATATGTCAGTTGAGGAGTGATCATGGTTAGCTTTAGTGGGGTTTTTATGTGATGATGGTGTGTATCAGATGCGGTGTATTTCCCAGTTTAATCATGCTTTTTTTTTTAACAATTTCATGCTTTTAGTTTTAATAAATCTCTTCAGTGAGATATTTAGCTATGGTGTGTGGGTTGGATTCGTCAGAATACGATGTTTATTGGCTTTTATTAACTAGAATTTTGTTGAGGGACCGCCCTTGTTATCCTTTCTATGTATGCTGGTTATCTCGGCTTGTTGGTCTTATTATGGTCAAAGGGTTCGATTTATCATGTGTTGGAGATTATCTCCGTCGATGGCAGACTTCGTCGTCTTGCTTATATTTTCGCAAGAGTGGAAGTACACCTTGTTATTGTCACTCTTCAACCCGTATGCATCGACAGTTTCAGAAGGTCAACCTGAAAGTTTCATAAACCATTTATTAGACATTTCTAATAACAAATAAAAGTTAGTTTACTCATAAACTAATTAGATCTTAAGCATGCATAACAAAAATAAGTAAGGAAGAAGAAGAAACTAGATCCTCGTATTGAATTGGACGAATAAGGGCACAAGAATAGGACACCTTCTTATTCTTGTTTTTGAGCTTAAAGATATGAGGGATGAACTCCTGATTCCAAGTATATGAATGCTCCAATTAGTTGCACCAAGACAATCCTTAATCTCTCAAATATAAGTTTACTAGAACAATATATATGAGTAGCCCTTAAACAAAATAACTAATAACTTTATTACTACACTTAATTAGTAATACTCTTATTAGTAATATTAATTAGAACTTGAGTTTATGCAAAACTTCTTAAGTTTTCTTGTGTGAGAATGATGTGAAGAGAGATAAGCAAACTAGTATGAGATCAAGTAAGTAATAAGAGGGGAAACATCTCCTCTTATTTACTCACAAAACCGGCCACCTCTTATGGGAAGGGTGAGCATGCATTACTTTTTGTTTCACAAGGTTATAGACTAGGGCTAGGCGGCTAAGTAAGTTAATCATTATGTCTAATTCTTAATTAGCGTAATAATCAATACATAAACTTTACCCTACAACCCCATCAAACCGGTTATTACATATAAAATGGAGTCCATTTTATTTTTGTGATTTCGTCATTTGTCACATATGTGACACGTGACATGTAATTTAGCTTATAAATGTGTATTTAACCAATTTAAATGCAATTTCATAACAAATAAATTAAACTTAACATTATAAGTAATAATTTATAATCACATGTATATAAAATGGGTCATCTCATGCATATTTGGTTAATATAATCTACAACTAATTATAATCATAATCATAATCAAACAATTATGTTTATCTTAAAATGTTTCATAAACATTAATCATGCTTAGTAATATAACAATTAAATTACTAGATTGAATCTTATTTAATCATATTACAATAAGATATAATTCTCACTTATAATTTAAACTTGTTCAAAATAAGGGATTAATTAATCTGTATCGCTATACAATTAATTAACTTTCATGATTAGGGAATCGTCCTTATGGTGTGACCTCAAGAGATCAACTGATCACCACCGACATACGACAGTAACATCAAACTCCAGTAAGTCAATCGTTACCAATTAATGTGGATCAGTTGACTATAATATTTCCCATCCCTTTATATTCTTGTTATTGAGATTTAATTAATCATGTGATCGCACTATTGCAGAGGACACATACTCCAACACAAACGTGCTTATATATGAAGTTGTTCAATAGTTTGTGGCCGCCAATCCTCCGTCATCATGCATCCTAGTATCCTACCATTGTTGATCTAGTTGATCTGAATGCCGTAGGTTCATTTTTAAATAATGTTTGTAATATCTATATATTTGTGGCTGTGTAGTACTAGATTTAGTAGTCAGATTTCTAGTACTCTTATCTAGTCGAATAGCTTATTCCCTCCATCCCCGTTAATTGTTGTCCCATTTCTTATTTGAGTGTCTTAGTCAATTGTTGTCATTTCTATATTGGAAAGGTTTTCTATGAATAATTTGATCCCCTCATGAGACTATTGTCCACTTGTCATCCACTAAATATAACCACAAATATTCTTCTACCTTTTCCTTGATTTTGTGCCAAAATAAAAGGTCTACAATTGACCGGTACGGAGGGAGGACTTTGTAACACTTAGACCTTGAGACATTATAAGTTATTCACTTCTTTCTATTAATAAAAAAACTCTATAAATAGCTAGCCTCTTGTATGGTTAATTTATTATGGGATACGCTTTTTCATGGATAACAATTACTTAATTATGGACACATTTCCCACAATTGCCCCTCTCATATTTTCCCTGCTCTCACCCAATTCCCCCGCTGGACAACCACTTCCACTGTACCCCTCTAGTCGCCTCTAAGTCGCCGGAGCCTCACCCACCGATCTTAGGCCCTGTTCTTTTGGACTTAAACTCACCCCCTTTAAGTTCAGTTCAGCTCCTATAAGTTCAGTTCAGCTCCTATAAGTTCAGTTCAGTTCAGTTCAGCTCCTATAAGTTCAGTTCAGCTCCTATAAGTTCAGTTCAGTTCAGCTCCTATAAGTTCAGTTCAGTTCAGCTCCTATAAGTTCAGTTCAGCTCCAATAAGTTCAGTTCAGTTCAGTTCAGCTCTTATAAGTTCAGTTCAGAAAAGTTCAATTCTTACAAATTAAGTTTAGAAAAATTATACGAAATATATTATTTATGAAACCGATATAAAAACATTTGACATTAATTATTGGATACATACATTATCATTGAGACCGCCCGAAGAAATTGTAGAGTATTTCAACTATCGACATTCATTATTTTTGAATGAAAGTTGAAATGACATTTGGTTAATTGAAAAAAAAGGTGGAAGATGTTAACAAAATATGCTCTAAATGTCACAAAAGTATCAAATGTCTATTATTGTTTCTACATTCACACTCCATAATTTTATAAGGATGCATACTCTTGGAATACCTATTATACAACATGACGTGAATATTCAAGAAACAGTAGATTCAGCCATGTTTGATTATAAGCGGGAAAATGCCATGTTCAAGATACGAAACAAGATAGTAAAAAAACATTTGGCGAGACAATGGATTCGTTGTTTCGAGTGGTAGTGAAGATGAAGAAGAAAGTGATGAGGAATATGATGATATAGAAATAGATAGTTAAAAAACGATGTAATATGTAATTTATTTTTTTATCGTAATGTAAACGTAGTAATCTGTATCAACAAACAAATGTATATAAATCAGAATAATTTTATTATCTTACCTTATGTTTTAGAGTATATTTTTTTTTTGTATGACAACCCTTTCCAAAAGATAATGATTATAATAAAGTTCAGTTTAGTAAAGTTTAGATTATATAAGTTCTATTCAATTAAGTAAAATTAAGTTCAGAAAAGTTCAGCTCCTATAAGTTCAGTTCAGTTCAGTTCAGCTCCTATAAGTTCAGTTCAGCTCCTATAAGTTCAGTTCAGTTCAGCTCTTATAATAAGTTCAGTTCAGTTCAGCTCCTATAAGTTCAGTTCAGTTCAGTTCAGCTCCTATAAGTTCAGTTCAGCTCCTATAAGTTCAGTTCAGAAAAGTTCAGCAAAATTCAGTCCAAAAGAACAGGGCCTTATTGTCCCAAATCTCATTTTTCGACGATCACTGTTTTGCTCCCTTCCGCTACCTGCGACTCTCTTATGACGCCCCTCCTTTAATTTGTCGCCCAACCCCATGCCACACCGGCCACCTGCGACAGGCACATTCCGTCCCCCGCGCCACCACGACCCCTTGCCTACCACCACCCTTTCTCACAAACCCTAATTAAAAATAAATTAGAAATCTAATTGAAACAAAATAGCATGTAAATCATTTTAATTCAAACATTCAAGTAGTTTATAGATAAAATGAAGTGATTTATTCTTCCACACGACAATTGATATCAATAATTGTAAATTGTGGAAGGAGTTTGATTATGTTTTGGAGAGGAGAGTTGGGAAAATTTGGTTATTCTTTCTATTAAGGAAAGGGTAGTGTATGAAAATATTATGAAAAAATATTCATGATTAAGTAAATTGTGTCCATGAAAGAGTAACTAGGTTTATTTATCCACTCACAATAATAAAAGGGTAATAAAATTACACTATTATTTCGTCTTGTCTCATAACCAAATACTACGTACAAAGCTTTGTTCATCAATGGGGATTTATGCAATTTATCAAGGCAAATTACACAAAAATAATCCAACGTTTGAACAATCTTCCGAAAATGATTCCATCTTATTTCTTATAAAAAAATAATCCCACGTTTTAGTTTGGGTTACGATAATAGTCCGACTTTTTACGAACCTAATTATATTTACTAGGTTACTTTACAAAGCTAATTCCATACCAACTTATTCTATTTAAAAAAAAATAAAAAATCTCGGCTCCACATTAATTTATTATTCACTCATTCTATTTGAACTACACCATCACCATCACCAATTCCTATCACTAGCCTCTTTTCCTCTAATTGTATCAATCATATTACATTTTTGCTAAAAGAAGACAACTTTCAAGGTATTTTATTCATTTCATTAATGTTCTTATGTTTACCCATAAATTTTGTGTTTGTTATAATTGTCTCAATATTCACCAATCCATCACTACACCATCCTCCTCCCATCCGACATTTTTTTCTCGATAAAGAATTAGTTGAAGAATTTTAATTTTTGCTTTAAAAATTGTAGGATTAATAATTGATGGAATACCTTTGGTTTTATGGTTTGAAATAAGTGGATGCCATGTTTAATTTGAACATTTGGACGAAAAATGTAAAGATTTGTTATCCTCCTACTCTTATTCTTAATTCATAGCATGCTAATATTTTCACATTTGAATTGGTGAATTAATTTGTCTTTTGTAGTTGTCAGGTTGAAATATAGGCAAAGGGAAATTTCATGTTTCATCATAAAAATGTACACATTTTTTATTTGGACAGATTTATTAATGTCAAACCTAATAATAGAAATTAGGATTGGGATAGATGAGACCAAATTTGTAACCAAAACCAAAACTTGGGATTAATTTTGTAAAAGAGCCGAAGTGGGATTACTTTTGGAAGATTGTCTAAACGTTGGATTATTTTTATGTAATTTGCCATTTATCAATAATAAATTCGTATTAACCACGACTTTGTTCCATGGCCTTAAAAAAGTTATGTCTCTTGTGTATGGTAGAAAGTATATACAAAGAAAAATATTTAACAAAACCCTAATCATTTTCTCTCTATTTCTTGATTTATACTTCTGACTATCACAATCGTCTCATTTGAACATTCAAACTTCAAAGATGTTGACAGTACTGCTTGAGTTTGTCCTTTTAAAGTTGTACTTTTTGAGACAATCGCAATACCAGGCCATACCCCCTAATAAAATTGAAATCAATTGGTCATACTTGTATTAAACATGGCATTTATCTGTTTTCATTGAAAACAGGTCGGATTATCTCTCATAAAGAGGCAAATGAGAGGTTAAGTGGGAAACTAAATGGATTCCCACTTTCCCTCCCACTTATTTCCTTGTGAGAGAGAATCTATCCGTCTAAATTGAAAACGGATATGTACTGTATTCAACGAGAATTTATGAATTGAAATTACCCTGGCAACTAATTATTGTGCGAAAACCAATTCATTGTCATTGATCAGTTATAAACATAGGTTAGCTGTAGGATTTACAATTAGCTTTTACTCTACTACCTAATTAGTAATTACAGTAACAGTTTTGTTT
Organism: Heliosperma pusillum; assembly: GCA_022085475.1. Taxonomy (NCBI): domain Eukaryota; kingdom Viridiplantae; phylum Streptophyta; class Magnoliopsida; order Caryophyllales; family Caryophyllaceae; genus Heliosperma; species Heliosperma pusillum. Next base: position 138,004 of record JAIUZE010002272.1, on the reverse strand, counting down.
TATAGTGGTGCTTCTACTGTTCCGTACAGTACTGTCAAGTGTCAACTTGCTGCCTACTGCTCTCTATCTGTTGCAACTTGTGAATCTGTGATCACTTGTAAACAAGCTAGTTTTTCTGTCATGTAAAGAGATGGAAGGTGACCCAAATAAGACGAAATGTGAGATCATCCCCAAGCAAGAGTCGCACTAACTAGATCACCATCCATTTTTACTCTTAATCACCCCATAATTATTTTGACCCATTTATACCCTCTCAAGGAGCAAGTCATGACCTAGGTCACCAATTCAATCATTTTTTACTTTCCAACGTTTCCAATCATTTAATTTCCCACATTCTCTACCCTACTCAAACCCAACAACCAATCAAAGAGTGTCATCTACAAAGTCACCAAGGTCATGGGGTCATACAAGGTCATGTTAATTTGATCCTTAATTTGTGATTAAAGTGACCCAACAAGGTCGTGACCTCCCTCATGACCTTCCTTGAGGATGGTCTAACAAAAGTATTTTCTAAGTTATTAAAAGCTTATTTGTTACGTGGTCACATTTATCATTAAAAAACGACATTTGGCCTGTCATTTTAAAAAAGACGAAAATTGTCCGTTTTCAATGAGAAAAAACATTTTGAATAATAGGTTTTGAGTTAGGTATTGGGCACCTTAATTTTAAAACACGAATTCCTGTGTAGTACCTTTTTAATTTAAGACAACTTTTACACTCGAATAAGATAAATGTGAAAATAAAAGAAGATTGTGTGAGATTTTAAGCTAAGAGGATTTTAATCAAAACCAACTGCTTTCAATCTCGATCATCTTTATTCCCCATCAACAATACCTTTTGTTTTTTCTATTTTTGAGTAAAAGAGTGAAATTTTAGCATCTAGGTTAAGTATTTGAAAAACTTTCGAATGAGCCTAAGAATACATTGTGTAATTTTAATTTTGAAAAGCAAACAATCCTCTATCTATTAAAACCCAAGCAAATACTGCATTCTCATGAAGCCACATCAGCAGCTCAATCAGCAATTTCTAATTTTCTCCAAGTGGGACCCACCACATCTGCACATGATTTTTCTTTTTATTCATTCTAATTGTTTAACTTTGTTCAATACTGACGCTACCTACGTTCACATATCATCATTTGATTAATTTCTGTAGAAGAATGAGGCTGAGAATCAATTGCACTGAATTACTCACTATTAAAGTATTAATGTATAGCAACAACAAAGTTTTTTGATAAAAGACGAAAAAATTAACTTGACCCAAAATTAGAACCTTTACATAATACTCCGTAGATATTAACAAACGAATAAATTACAATAAAAAATAATGATAAAAAACCGGGCCAAGTAAAAGTACATTAAAATTTTGGATTTTTTTAAAATCAATGTAAAATAAGCTTTAAATAGACGAAAAAAATAAAGTACTTAATAAAACTTGAAGTAGCAAGAAAATTATTTAAAATTTACATACAAAAATCTAAATTAATTTGTGAAATTACATTAAAATGTTAGATTTTTTTTAAATCAACAAAAATAAGTTTCAAAAAGATTAAAATAATTAATTAATATAAATACAAAGAAAATTGTATAAAAAGTACATATATGGCTCTAAATTAACTTGACCTCGAAATAAATTAGACAATCGAAGTGACGATATAAGCATAGTTGAAGAGTGTTTACAGTTTGTTTGAGTGAATTTGAGGGAGATGGGGGAGTGAGTGCTTTAGGGAGCAGTGATAAATGCTGAATGCGGCGACAAAAGGAGTGTGATTTGAGGGTGAAGGTCAGTGATGGTGAAGGAGTATATTTAGATGATTGTGGGGGTGAGAGTTAGGGTTAGGGTTAGGTAGAGTGGGTTTTGGTTTGGGTTGTTGGTTTGGGCTATGTTTATAAATGTGAGTATATGGTAGGATAGTCTGATTGTGTTAGTAAATAGTAATAGCATTGGTTCAATTGTAATTTGTAAATTGTACAATTGAGCTAATTAGGTTTATTGAAAATGGATATATACGATTTAAATTTAAGACAACTTAAATAAAATATAAAAGACGATTACAAAAGCATAATGTGTGAGTACTATCAACTTATTTGTCTTATCTTTGCATATGAAGTATTAATTGACCCGTATTAATATAAACAGAGATGTTCGTCCTAAGAAAAATCCACTGACTTAAATTTATTGTCTATTTTTTGGGGGGCTTTATAGCTAAAACGTTTAATTGTTTGTTCTGATGGGATGAAGATGAATTCAAGTTTTATGGATTTTTTAAAATTAAACGTGACATGAAATGTTAAAGTTTCATACTTTGATCAAAATACGTATAAGTATTCATATAATAAATAAATGCAACAGTAACGATATATTGCTACATTAATGATACAATTAGCTTACATAATAAAGAATATAAGTCTCTTTGAAAACGGATATATTCGTCTTAGGTTAAAACGGGTCAAGTAGCATCTCACTTGAATGGAGAAGACAAAATTGAAATTCTAGGGAATAACAAGATGTTTGTCCTATCTATTCAAATGAGTTATTAATTTAACTGTGTTAAGGTTAAGACGGATACTTTCGTCTGAAATGAGAATTTGGGAATAAAAAAGAAGAGGATTAGTGGGCCAGAATCACTCTGTGGAAAAAAAATGCACCCTAAACGTCGAGCATGTGACCAATTTAATGCAAGGTATAAACTTCCACTGAGATAACGAGTATAGCAAGACTTATGGTTGTAGCAAAGCGTAAATAAATGAGGCCCATCAGCTCATCCTAATGTTGCGCCGCGGTTGTAAGAACTGAACCGACGCCCAATGAATGCTCCTTATTTTAATAGTTTTTGAATAAAGATTAATAATAAATTTATTCGGTAATAATAAAATTTCAAAAAAGCAAAGCCGCGTAATTTTGCACGGGTTTAAACACGCTCATTTATAAGCTCATGTGTGTAACGATGGCGCATCATATTACAACCCGTGCATTTTGTGCACGAGTTTAAAACTAGTATATCTTAAAAATCAATGAAATTCTATATATCTCGATAACAAGGAGTACTCGAGATTTGAATAAAGATGTGTATTGTAAGAGAATTTGGACAATTAACCAAACTAATAAATATTTACGGTTATAGCAAGTATCACTTGAAAACCACCTAAAAGCAAGTGTTATCTTTGATCTGAATCGAACGGAGTATCATTTTTTTTATTATAATCTATTACTCCCTCCAATTAATTATGTTGTTCACTCTTTCTCTTTTGAGCTAAGGCTGTGATGTTCCCTCTTTTCTTATTTGTGAGTAGTTGTGTGGTCCAAATTTAATTGAATGTGGGGTAGAGTGTTTTGTGTGGTCCAAATTGATTTCCTTAATCCTTGTATTCAAAAGAAAAGGAAACAACATGGATATCGGAAGGAATACTTCATATACGGTATTAAATAATCTCACATTCTGAAATCGTTTACTCACTTCCTTCATACTACTCCGTACAATGTTTCAGTTTTTTCTCGAAGTTGCTAGTTTGTTGTAAATTAGAAATAAAACATTTCTCTGCAAATGATAACAACCAAGTAATTAAAATTGTGATATTAATAAATGCAAATGATCTCACGACAACCCAGCTTATTAAATTTGCAACTCCTAACATTTTTTTCACAAACTCTCATTTATGACGGACATATTCATAGCAAGCTTACAACATGTTAAATAATATTAATGTAGGATAGATAAGACAAAAGCAGACTGCATAGGGAGTAGCATTCTGTTTTGTTTTATCTACATACATGAATAATATTTAACCTGTCGCAAGCTTGTGACAAATATGTCCGTCACGAGAAAATTGCTACACTTTAATTATTAGCAGGTCAGAAATATCCAATTAATAATAGTAACAACAAAGTTGAATATCAAAAACAAGGTAGAATGCAACGTATTAATCACAAGTTAATTTAATCGTATCAGCAGCATCACCAAGCAAAGTGTTACAAAAGGCTACAATTTTGTACTTACCTTTTCTACCATCATAAAAAAACAATCAAATCACTAAAACTTTAACATCTTAAATTAATCACGATATACATATAAATATCCCCGTACAATAACCCAGTACCACCCAATATCGCTATCTCATTTTACTAAAAAAAAAAAAAAAAAAAAGCAAGGTGCAAGCTTCTAACCTGTCGCCCTTAATTTAATCCAACCCATTGAAGTGAAGCTGTTGTTGATGATGATTATGGTTAAGTAAATCACCCCAAACTCCACTTAAATTACTCCCAGTAACTTCATTATTAACGTTATTACAACAAGTACTATCACTTCTACTAATACCCATATTAACCCTAGTCTCAATTTGATTAAATAACCACTCCGTTGGACCCACCTCTATTTTCCTTAATGTATCGCTATTTCCGTTATTATTATTGTTATTATTTCTATCCGTAGAAGTATTAATCTCCAAATTGTTGAACAAATTAGTCGTCCCTCCTTGAGCCGTCTCTTGATTATCGTCAGCTTTATTTTCATCATCGATTTTCGAGGTTGTAGCGTAAAACATGGCCAATCTTTGCTGTTGTAACTTCCAGTGCATTTCTTGATTAATAGAACTTAATGACTCAAATGATGATATTGAATTTTGAAGTTCATTTCCTCCAGGGTCACCATGAACCAATGTTGAATAATTCATGTCCATTAAGTTCAGTCCAAAATACGGTCCACTCTTAGGAAGAGTGGGCATGTTGTATACCCCCGCAGAGTCAAACCCTATATCGGGAGTCTGTACTCCCACCGGGTTCATGAACTTGAACCCGGTAAGGTTGTCATGGGTAGGGTTTGTGGTTTTGAGTCTCTTATTGGTTTTACGACAACCGCCACCGATAGGGACGTTACGGAGGGCCCCACCTCTAGTCCAGTACCTTCTACAAGTCTTACAAAAGTGTCTAGGTTGGGTTAAGCTGTAGTTGTTGTAGTAGCAAAATTTGGTGTTAGATGAGTCGCATCTAGGGCATTTTAAAGGTTGTTCTTGTGGCGGTTTTTGAGGCGGGTTTTTTGAATTGGCGGATTGGTTTTCGGGTTGGGGAGGGAGGGTTTTTGGGGATAACATTGGTTGGTGTTTTGAAGAGAAATGTTATGGAATGGAATGGGTTTGTGGGTTATTGTATGGAGGTGAGGTTATATATATATATGGGTGGTGGTAGTCTTGTGATAATGTTCACGAAAGAGTTGTAATGAGGTGGGTTTGGTACTTCGGTAGTTTGGAGAGGAATATATGTTGTGTTTGCAAATTGAAGGAAGAGGGAGTGAGTTGGCAATGAGATGATGAATTTATGAGATTAAGGGAATTGAGAAATTAAATTAAGAAATTGATGAGGTTTTATTTACTTGCAAGAAAATGATTTTATACACACTTTTTCTAAATAAGATTTGTTATATATTCCGACATTGTAACTGAGTAATATCTGGATTTAGTATCACCCTTTTACATACCTTTATATAAACTCATATTAATATAAGAGACCAGGCCACTAAAATACTGGGTCTACATAAGAACATGTGAGATGGTGACACCGAAACTATGTATTACCTGGTGATACCAAAAGTCTCTAACATTATCCCATTTTCCCAATGATAATGAGAGTTCATTTAACGTCTTCAAAAAATATTCATTTGTAAGGTGATTGACTCTCTACTCTTTTATAAAAAGTTCAAATCTAACATTTGTTTAGGTTGTGTTATTTTCTTTGGAGAGATATTTCTGTAACAAAGATTAGCTGGGATTGCCTGTATAGGCATCTATTGTGTGAATTAATAATCAACAAGTATATAACTTTCATAATTAAATATAACTTTCATAAGTCAGTCTCAAATAAGATAGTTATAAGCATGATATAAATTCAATAATTATAATTTCTAACAATGTATGAAATTTTTTAGATCCATTACGCATTACAATCTTCTTAAATAAGAGTATAATTTTTAATTTACAAATTTCATTTAATACTAGTACTATCCGCTTTAAGTTTAAGACGAGTCAAATACATACCAAATTATCTCACTTCGTCAATTGTAGTATTAGAAAAATACAAAAAAATTTGTTTTATTATCATCATTAATAGTATTTGACATATCTCTTATTGTTTTTAATTAGGAGGGATTTAACTATTTAAGCATCCAACGTCTTACTCATGACTGTAGACCTGGAAAACAGGTCAATGGGGCCGGGTTAGTTTCGGGTCAGCTATTTTCAAGTTATTCATGGATAATAATCTGTTTGGAACAACAAACATTTAGATCGGGTTATAATGGTCGGATTATTCAGATCGGGTCATTTTGAATCGGGGCAGTTTTACGGGTCTACAGTCATGAGTCATGGACTAAAGATCCGAACACTAAACAAGAAGTAGGATGTGATAGGCAGAAGATGTTAAGCGGCGAGTAACAGAAGACAGAATATTAGAGTAAGTATGGCAGATAGTGGGCAAAACAGAGTGATGAATACTGTTAAAAACAGGTCTGATGATAACAGCGGAAATAATGCAGAGATAGTAGAGTGAGTAATAAGAAATTCAGTTCACGCCACTGCACCTCTTGTCTACTCTTTCATATGATCTGTCACTGTTAACTCTTCCTTCTTACTTTCCTCTATGCTCTTTAGTCTTTCCCTAATTCTATGTCTTTGTCTTTTACCTATTCTCCATTTCTTCCAACTTTAAATCCATTCATACATAAAATAAAATTATGGTAACTCTTCTCTACTAGGAGTAATATAATTTACGTTTAGTGACCCGTGACCTAAATGATAAAATTAACCAAGCTTTGTCTAATTGTCTTAACTAAATACTTCTCCATTTAATTCGAAACACGTTATTTATCTTTTACACGTTTGACAATGTACAACTTATAACGTAAATATCGTAACTTTTTAATTATAAATAAGGAAAAATTACAAATAACCACCATGTATTTCCGTATTTTTACAAATAACCACCATGTATTTTCATTTTTACAAATAACCCCCTAACTTTCACGTATACTCCCCAATCACCACCGTATATTTATACCCAAACACGTTTTTCATACTTTCCGACTCGTTAACGAAAAAATTATGCGATAATACCCTCACCTTGTTACATCCAAACCAAACCCCAATACTAGGCATATACATTCACGTTTGCATATTCCCCCAAATCAATATAAACCCTAAATCAAATACTCACTAATCCTAAATCACTCTACATCCCAAATCAGTTCATCAAATTCAATCGATCATGATTATGATGAGTTTTATATGATAAAGAAGACGCCTTCTTTTATCTTCAACACGAAAAATACCCAGTAACACATCCAGGATATTCATTTGAATTCACCACATTGTTCAAGACTGTTCCCTACATTTTCAATTTGGGTAAGAAATAACAAGCAAAAACATATCATACTGATCGTGCATTCGTGCGGCTCAATCTTCTCTCACATAATTTTGATCCCAACACATTTTCTTGTTTGTACGCGTAAATTGTGATTTTCTTTCGGAAATTCGTCTGGTTTTTTTTTTTGGGTGTTTGATTGGGTTACAACTTACAAGTTTTGAGTTATCAGGAAGTGTAAAGTTTTGAGTTCTTTACTGATTTTTGATTGTTGGGAAATATCTTCAGGGAATCTCACCCTTTGCATTCAGTGTGTGGTATTTTTGTCATTTTATTTATATAAATGGTTTTGGTTTGGTTTCTTAACCATGGTGAAATTTACAAGACTCGTCATCAAGTATCCTAGTTTACTAATCAAACATTTTGTTGATCTTTCAATAGTCTTTTAACACCAGACACTATTGCTAAGTCTGCAATCGGGATTTGATGAACTGATTTGGGGATTTGGGGGATTTAGAGTGATTTAGGATTAGTGGTTTCAGTATTTGATTTAGGGTTTGTATTGATTCGGGGGAATATCCAAACGTATTTATCGGTACTTTGCATAAATTTTTCGTCAACGAGTCGGAAAATATGAAAAACGTGTTTCGGTATAAATATACGGTGGTGATTGGGGAATATACGTGAAAGTTAGGGGGTTATTTGTAAAAATGAAAATACGTGGTGGTTATTTGTAATTTTTCCTATAAATAATTATAAAAATTTGGATTTTTATTGTATTTATAAAGGCGAATCATACAATATCGTATCTGATTATATTTTCTCTTATATAATGCACGGAATTTTGAAGATCATTTCACATAGATAATGTCAAAAAATGAAATAATGTGTTTGATTTTGAATGAAGAGAGTAGTAAGTTTTAAGCAATTAAAACAACTTTTAAATATACGGAGTATTTGTTATTAAGATCAATATATATTTAGAGTTTTTTTTTCCTGAAAAATTATGAGAACATCATGAAGTGAAAATAAGATCAATATTTAAACTTTCCTACAAAGGACATCCATAATTAAGATAAGATCCTCTCCAAAGCAAAACCCATAAAATTAAGGCTTAAAGTATAATGAGATTATCGAACTAAGACATCAAATTTAATCTGCATATTTAAAGACTAGTGACAGAGCCAGGATTTTGAATTAGCAGGAGTGATAATTTTAGCGAGTGCAAGTGATAATAGTATAAGGTAATCTCGAAAAATTCTGAACATTCGAAAATTTTAACTAAACATTTCAAAATGTTCACTTCCACCTACAAAAGTCAACATTCCGGTGATTGATTTTGCTTTCACACGTATGGATGTATTAGCAAGAATAAACACACCATTTTATATGTTAAAAGCCTATTTACCTTCACTTTTTTTCCAACTTTTACCTTCCACATGTAGTTTTCCATCAAAATTTTCTCATTAATTGAAAATCTATCCTTTTTTTACTTCTCACTTCAATCTACCTCTCTTTTTCTCTTTCTCTCAGTTCCTCACACTCTCACACTCCTTAAAGTTTCTCAAGAAAAACTGTCAAGCTCACCCGTTTCTCAGAACTCCGGTACCTCATGTATGAGGATAGAATGCAAATATGTGCTTTCTATCTAGTGCACACCAACTAGGCAACTATTATTACCTCGTACATGAGGATAACAATTTAATAAATTACGCAAATTATTCTATGAGAGCGTGGTAGAGTACGATCAATTGACAATAACTATTTCCTGATAATTAGTAACCACTTTTAGTTAAATAGTGACCACTTTTTATAGCTAAAAAATGACTATTTTTTTTAAGTAGTCACTATTTACCTAAAAGTGGTCAATCATTATTGACCAACAAGTAGTCACATTTTACAAAAACATGTGGTATGCAACGGTCGCATAAGAAACCTATTGAATTAATTATGAATGATTGGTTACCAAATACGCGAATCTATTGATTGAAGCATACGAAGTATTAGTTAAACCTTATTAATAATACCAAATAATTTGTTAGAGCCATAAATTCAAACTAATACTTATGTATCCCATTTCCTCCCTAATTAATTTGTCCAATAGTTTTTAAATTCATATTCTTTATTTTCTTATATAGTTACACTCATTCGATCTACCAGTGCACTAAGTGAATAGTTTACGCTAATAATTCATGTATCTCTCTACCTCGTGTAAATTGAAAGTAAAATGAAAATCCTACATTGCTATTTCTTTAATACCGATAAATGTTGAGTAATCATGCATGCAAAGATCGAGTTGGATTTTTGAGATACAACTAAATTATAGACTGATTATAATCCTTGTCCACATTTAATTGCTTTTCAATATTTTTCGAGCTTCATAAATCATAATTCTCCCAACTTCTTGGATCAAGCACATATCCAATTCAAGTTATAAGAGCTCAAGAAAATCACTTGAATCTTGTGATTGCCTAACTATTATATTTGCAACTCTATTTCGTCTAAGAAGTTTTCAAGTAGTAATAACATAGTGAAGAAGTTGTGAGGAAATCAAATCAATCCTCGTGAGACGTAATGTTTAATGCAAACAACATACAAACATAGTAACCACCTAAACTAATAATGTTTCAGCGTACACAAATAGCCTAGATCCCTCATGCATACATTATTATTATGTAACCTATATTATATTATAATGTTCTCTACTTGTTTTGATCTTGTGTTTCTAGTTCGATTTCACGGGAATCTGGCCAATTCTCTTCCTTCACGAGCTACACTATGCTTCTCTATCTATATTTCTCAATCTTATTATTATATACATGGACCAGTTGTAATAGTCAATTCCGATTACGTCTACTCTCTTCGTCTCAATCAATAATTACAGCTGTTTTATTTCCCATTTATAAAATAACGGTTTTTTTAACGTGTGCCCTAACTTAATAGAGAAAGATTTATAAGATATTATGGCAACATTAACTTTATACTTGCCTTTTTGATGAGATTATCTTGTAAATCATTCCATATTACGCTTATTAATGTGTGTTTTTAGGACACAATTTAGAAAAACCGATAAAATAAAGCAAGTGTAAACTATTCACGGACATATGGAGTATATGTTACGTGGCTTATGTAATGGCAGAATCACATCACACTTAGTAATAATAGAGGTAGTTGTATTTAATTATGGCTTATGTTCGAATTCTATGAGCGTAAATTATCATTTTCAAATTCTGTGAGCGTTAAATTTATCATTTTCAAATCTTCATACCCAAAAAAAACTTGCTAAAAAATCATTGAAATGGTGATACTCATTCACAAGCTCACAAGTCATAACCATTGTCACTATAGTATGATTTGACTCTCTCTATGCAATACAAGTTTCAACAATGTGCAACATTTCTTTTTTTTTTTTTCTTTTAAAAATTAGTTTTTTTACTATTTAGGGGCGTCTCAAAACAAAAAAAAGGTCACGTACACCACAAAAAAGTCCCCAACCATGAATACACAACTGTACTATATTTCAAAGATTTATATTGAATTTTATCCATAAAATTCGTAAAACAATCGGAGACCCAATTCCTATGCCTGTGGTTGAATCGTTGAACGAGCCTTAGACCCCATGTTACTATCCCAAACCATCTTTCATTGTAACACTTGTATCACATATTTTAGTATCTAATTTGCGCATCAGCTATCTTATCTTGAATTATTGTTCGGCATCGACGTGTGATATTTGTACGATTTCAAGAGAAATGTAAATAAATACTTCTCCCATCATTATTGGATTGTTTGTTTATTTTTAATACAAAAATCCTTTACAAAAAAAAAGTAAATAAAGATAAAAGTAATTAAGAGTACAATAAACTTTAATAAAGTTGAGGAATAATCCAACGCAAAATTCCAAAGGAAAAAAATACTCCGTATGAAAAGTCGTAGGGGACTACTAGGTGGACAGTTTCTAATCTTCTATGCTACTCCTGTGAGAATTTTCAAATCTATGGAAGCCTAGCTAGTTTGTCCAAGAGAATTGGAATATTAATTTAGGTGTCTACCCTAAACCCAACATTCACCAGAATAAGAAGATAAAATAGCATATAATAATAGTTCTCTTAAATCCTTCATAATACATGTTGGACCATTGTTTTAATTTTTGGATTGGAGTATTATATTTTCAATTATGTGTCCGTGCATGTGCATACAAGGTTGTGTTAGAAATATGATTGTATTTGCATAATGATCAATGTATACAAGACTACCTTATATACTAGAGCTAGTTTACAAGTATTAGGAAACTAGTATAATATACACAAGATATACACTACAAGAAAACAACATTCAGGCGACTGATATTGGCGACTAATTTCAGTCGCTAAAATGAATTTGGCGACTGAAATCAGTCGCCCAGACCCAGTCGCAGTCATTAGTCGCCAAAAAAAATTCGGGCGACTACTTTCAGTCGCCAAATTTGGCGACTGAAAAAAGCGTCGCAAAATTGGCGAAATGGCGACTGAAAAGCGTCGCCAATTTGGCGACTGATAGGCTTTGTAGTCGCCAAATTGGCGACTGAAATCAGTCGCCATCAGTCGCCAAATTGGTGACTACTATGACATCAGTCGCCAATTTGGCGACTAATGTCAGTCGCCATTTAGTCGCCAAAAGGCCTTATAATTTGGCAAAATACAGGGGGTTTGGCGACTGAAAGTAGTCGCCAAATGAACATTTCAGTCGCCAAAAAATCTGTGATATTGCAAGAAAATTTCTGTTTTCATCCTGCCATTTCGTTACCATACCATACCTGCAAGTATACAAGAAAAGAACCATAATTTCACACATTTACAACAACACAATGTGAAATCAACATCCTCATATAGATAAAGAAAACTGTTTCAAGTTTACAAATCGTTAACAAATCGAGTTTAAAAAAGCACAAGTCAAAAGTTTCCCAAGTCTAAACTAATATCAGAAGCCTAGGTTTATATTGGATTCGCTAAACAGTCCACCACCTCCATTGCCTTCATCATAATCCCGCCGAAAGGGAGGCGGACCTTGGTTGCAGTTTTCGAACCTGCTTTCCCAAGCCTTGAATTTTTCTTTCATTATTCTTAATTCCTCATCCCTTTCCGCATTTTTTTCTTCTTTCCTCGTCAAGTGCGGCTTGGAGTTTTCCCACGACTGTCGGCTCGTAGGTTTGCTTTGAGGTGGACGACATTCTTCCCCTTGGAGTTTCGTAAAATGCTTCCTTTGCCGACCCAATCCCGTAGACATTGCCCTTCTTGAAACCCTTTACCAAGTCGAACCAAATCTCGTTATCGGACTTGTCGGGTTGCCTAAGTTTCTCGGCGGAAAATGCTTCCTACAAAATATAAACATTGTTATTAAAAATAGCTACAAATTGAAATTTGTTAAACATTCAAAAAATTGAACTTAATGTAAAAATACAAAAATGGTTTGAAACTTACATATAAATCCTTATCTCTTGGTTTGATCCAATATCTTCTATTGTTTTCAAGTCGGGAATGGGTGACAAGGAGGAGCTCCGGAGCTGTGGGCGTGTTAGCTTTTTTCTTCTTACCCTTCTAAAAGAAGAAATTAAAGACTTGTATTAGAATATTTTAATAATAAAAAGAATTTAAGATATAATTTTCAAATTGAGGAAAAAGTGGAAATTATAACTTACACCCAAAACTAGGTCCAGGAAAGATCGAGATCCTGCATGATGCGACGGCTCAGCCGCTCCATCTTTATTTCCTCCTTTTTTATTTTTGGATGCTTGGGCCGACCTAGCCTGAAACTCCGCAGTTTCACGATATTTAAGCATATCTTCATATGCACCACCTACAAATTAAATAAGTATTATAAAATATGACAAAATGTGTAAAATTATAACTATATACAAATAACAAAAACAATTAAATACCTCTCATATGCTACGGCTCCTTCTTCCTCTTGACATCCTTATACATGTTGTCCCTTAACCGTCTAGTGCACGTCTCATTGTACCTTTGACGTACAATATACTCTATTCCGGCCGGCCAGTCAAATGTTTTCTACAATTTAAAAGGTAAGTATTAGTAAAATAAATTATTATTTAAAAACCATATCCCACACCTTATCCCCCGAAAGTCGATCTAAAGCATGATTCCGCTCCACTTTACCTTTTCTGAAAGCTTTTTTGTTGCTCCTAAAGGCATGCCCCTCCGGTAAGAATTGTCTATGACAATCAAACCAACTCACTTTTTTGGAACAAGGTAGCGAAAATGCTTTGCTTTGGTACATGCAACAAGGACATGCCTTTTTTCCCGCGGTAGACCATCCAGATAGCATACCGTAGGCGGGAAAATCATTAATGGTCCACAACAATGAAGCTCTTAGTTGAAAATTTTGCTTTAAAGACACATCATATGTTTGCACACCTACTTCCCACAATTGTTTCAATTCTTCCACCAAAGGTTGCAAATAAACATCTAAGGCGATTTTTGGATTATCAGGACCAGGAATAATTAGTGACAAGAAGATGAATTGTTTTTTCATACATAACCAAGGTGGTAAGTTGTATGGAGTGACCATTACGGGCCAAGAAGAGTACTTTCTACCAAACTGGCCAAATGGAGCAAAATCATCCGTACAAAGGCCAAGTCGCACATTACGGGGTTCCTCAGCAAAGTCGGGGTAAAGCATATCAAACCGCTTCCATTCCTCTCCATCACTCGGATGACACATCTTTCCCGGAGTACGAGGATTTTCCTTGTGCCATCTCATTTGCTCGGCAATGTTTTTGGTAGCAAACATTCTTTGAAGTCTAGGAGCTAGAGGAAAGTAAGTTACGGGATTTTCGGGTATTGGTTTCTTACTCTTTTCACCTCTCTTTTTTGCATTCTTTCCCTTTTTACCCTTCAAGACAATACTTCCCTCAATTGTCTTATATCTAGCCTTTTCACATTTACTACACTTGTCAAGCAAAGCATCATCCTTCCAAAAGAGCATACATCCATCGGGACATGCATCAATCTTGTAATGCGGAAGTTGTAGACCTTTCACTACTTTTTTGGTATTGTAGAATGATCGGGTCATGACATTATTATCGGGGATAACATCCTCAATCAAAGAAGCAATGCCATCAACACAAGTAAATGGCAAATTGTACTCACATTTCAAAGTTACTATCCTAGAGGCGGCTTCTAACAATGACATTTTGCTCCCTTCATATAATGGTTTTTCACTCGCCTTTAACATATCAAAAAAGGCTTTTGCTTGTGGGTGTGGTTCTTCTTCACTCATTGGTATATGATCATTATTGAAAATATTAGACTCAAATGCATCAACTACCATATCTCTATATGGGTTCTCATTTTGTGGGATTTGAGATTGTTCGGGAAGTGAAAAATAAGATTCTCCATGAGAAATCCAATTGTAGTAGTTTGGACAAAACCCGTTTGTATAAAGATGTTCTTGAACCTCAATGTCATGTAGATATTTCATGTTTTTGCATTTAATACAAGGACACCTAAGTTTCAGTGCTACTAAATCATACTCGTCTTGTTGTCTAGCAAATTCAATAAACTCGGCAACCCCCTTTATAAATTTAGCGGTAGGACGTCTTTTCTTATCAATTCTATCTTCGTACATCCATGTACGCTCCAATCTCTTCATTTTAATCTAAACATTAACCAAGACAACAAGTACAAAAAATACTAACACTAATCAAAACCCCAAATATTAACAACATTAACTCAAACAATCATATTTATCAAAACCTTAAGACTAGTATACTAACACAAATCAAAATCATTCATACTAACAAAATAGTACTAATAACACTAATATTATTAACATATTAAAACTAATAAAAAAACACTAACCAAAACCCCTATACTATCAACACTAACACAAATCATGAAAATTATCAAATCCCCATTACTAACAACACTAACCCAAATCAAAATTAACAATACCAACAAAATTAATAATAACAACACTAATAATATCAACAACACTACCACTAATCAAAAACCCCCAATTAATCTAAGGATTCAATTTACAACAAACACTTAACATCTAAACCAATAATCATCACAAATGTTTATATAAACATATAAAATCAACTAAATACAAGTAGAAATCACAAATTAAACAAACAAACTAAATTAATTGAAGGATTGAAATTAGAACAAATATACCTTCACCAATTAGAAGAAACAAAGCAACACAAGAAAAAGGAGAGCACAAAGATCCGGTGGAGCTAGTGTCGGAGTGGTGGTCGGAGTGGTGGTTGAGGGAGTGGTGGTGGCGATTTTGTATTGGGGTTTTCCGGGTTTTTCGAGTTTGAAGAAGATTGATGAAAGCAAAGTGTGCGGATGAGTTTGCGATTCTGGAATAATACACAAAATGGCGACTGAAATGGGTAGTCGCCAAATTGGCGACTGATTTCAGTCGCCAATTGGCTTATCAGTCGCCAATTTGGCGACTGATTTTAGTCGCCCGAGGTTTTCTGATAAAATTCTGAGTCTTTGTGGTAGTCGCCAAATTGGCGACTATTTTCAGTCGCCCGATTTTATATTCAGTCGCCAAATTGGCGACTACTAGTATCAGTCGCCTTATTACAGTCGCCTGAATCAAGATTTCTTGTAGTGTATGATACTTGAGGAATAAGGTAAATATATAACTATACAATTATATATATATGATATGGTTAGGATATGGAAGGATATTCCTTGATACGTCCCCGCAAGATGGACGAGCCGAGAGCGAGACTAATCTTGAGAAGTAGACTATAGAACCGAGGACGAGGGAGAGGCTTGGTAAGTAAGTATGCCAATTGATCCGAACTAGATATGTGAGCAACACGTAACAACCCCTTTTCCACTAGTTCCTTGACAAAGTGAAAAGCAATAGCAACATGTTTCATGCGAGAGTGGAAAACAGGATTGACGGAATAATGGGTAGCGCCAAGATTATCGCAGTAAATAACAGGTGTGGAGCAGGAGGAAATACGAAGTTCAGACAGTAAGAATTGAACCCAAAGAAGCTCGGCCGAGGCATCCGAAATGGCACGGAATTCAGCTTCCGTGGATGAGCGAGCTAGAGTGCGTTGCTTACGGGAAACCCAGGATATAGGATTCTTACCAACATATACAATAAAGCCCGAGGTGGAGACATAGTCATCCTTGTCGCCCGCCAAATCTGCATCACAATAACAATGTAGAAAGGAAGGGGAGTCACGGAATAAGCGAAGGCCAACATGTAACGTACCTTTCAAGAATCGAAGTAGGCGCTTAAGAGCCAGCAAGTGAGATGTACGCGGGGATTGCATGTATTGAGCAAGTTTATTGACGGAGAAAGCTATGTCGGGACGGGCGAGGGATAAGTATTGGAGGGAGCCAACAATGGCACGGTACTCAGTGGCGTTGTCGATGGGGTCACCGCCGGTTGTAGTACGTGAGGGGTGGGTAAGATGAGAGGGGAGTGGGGGAAGGTTTGCAGTCGATCATTTTGTAGCGAGTAAGTAGGTCGTGGAGGTATTTGGTTTGGGTTAGGGTAAGTCCGTAGGACGTGGGAGCGACCTCGATGCCTAGGAAGTATGATGGGAAACCAAGATCCTTTAGCGAGAACCGGGCAGCAAAAGCGGTGAGGAAATTTGTGAGTGAGGAAGTAAGGGGGTCGGTGACGATAATGTCATCGACGATAATTTGTGAGTTATAAAGGTTGGTGGTATAGATATTCAATATCACTTGGAGGAAAATAGATACTCCATGCAAATTTAACTTGGAGTTAAATTTACTTTGAGAATAATGCTGATTAAATTATGAAATTAGTCGTTTGTTCTTTTAAGTTCAAATTCTCGCTTCGTTACTGATGGTGGTGGTAATGGTAGTCAGGGACGGACGCAGGAATTTTCTCTATGGGGGGCACAATTTTTTTTTTCGAGTTACAATAACGAAGTTACCTCTTACAACGGGAACGTTTTTTTAGCTCGGTTTAATCTTATTCTATAGATTTTAATGACCTAATCTCGCTAAAACAAGACAATATTTGAAAATGTGGGTGCAATAACCTTTGAAATTTTGATAATTCCACTGTGAATTTTGCGGTCGATTTTCAAACCCATACATGCAAATATGCAATGCTAGTTACACTTTTGAAAAAAAAATGTAACTATTTTAATCAAAACAACAATCTTATAGTTAAATTATTGTACAAATTCGAATAAACATTAACAACACACTCATATTTTGAAAAAATTCAGAAAGTAAGAAATAAGTAAAAAAAAAAAGTTTTAAAAATTACCATATGATGAACAGTAATTTTTGGTTTATTAGCATTTTTAGGTCTTCAAATACACAAATATAAGAGTTGTCAAAGTGGTCACATGCTAAAGTTTTGTACAAATGGTCGGGGATTCAAATCCCACCAACATCATAAAATTATTAAATTTTAAACAACCCAAAAATTGAGTGTGGTAGGGCTTGAACCCAGGTTACAATATAGGTTGAACACTACACAGCTACACTTAACATCTTAGCCACATTGCAATTGCATGTATGTTGTTAATGCCAATGTTTATTACTTAACATAAATTTCCAGAAATCCATGGTGGGCACGTGCCCCCTCGGCCCCCCTAAATCCGCCCCTGATGGTAGTGGTATGCATGAGGAATGCAACTGCGATGGTGTTGTTTGTTAATTGGGTGGTTCCATTAGATGAATAAAATAGCAATTTAGGAAATTGTAGACGTGAACCCATTGAGCAAAAATAATTTAAATTAAGTCTGAAACCGCTTATTACTCAGACTTAGAGCATTACTTCAAAAAAAAGTTCTAAAAATTGAATGAAACAATAACCTAAACACGAATGTGTATAAAAGTAATTGAAAATGAGGACGTATTATAAATGTTACTATTTCTTAACAATCGACGAAGCTAGGGCAATGAAGTATAACAAATAAACTTATAAATTACTCCATGAAAATAGTGGTAACAAATGGAGTGATGTTAGATGCAAATGTAATTTGCACCAATTTAAGGTGGAGTAACATGAGATCTTAATGCGTCAATGTGTTGCCAATATCAATCACAAATCGATATTTGACATCTCCTTTAGCAAGACGATCCATGGCTTCATTTACAAAATCCATGGGAATGACTTCAACATCAGCTATTATTTTGTGTTTTGCTGCAAATTCAATCATTTCTTGTGTTTCCTTAATTCCTCCGGCTCCACTTCCTCCGATTAGCTTCCGACCTAATCCATTAATTAAACGAATTACATGGTACTCGGTAAATTATAACGTAAAATAAAGTTAATTCATATTTTCAGGTGATCGTTCTAAAACAGGTTAAATAGTACGCCACTTGATTATATAAAAGAAGGTCCTTCAATTGAGTCAAACTATCCCTTTTACTCATTTTAGCATTAGACGGATATGTATCCGTCTGAAAAAAAAGAATTGAGCTCGGTATTCAACAAATGAATTTTAAACTAGTGGCTCTTAAGTCTTAAGTCTTACCCATTAGTAAGGAAAAAACTGGCAATTCTGGATTACTCTTTGGAGCGCCTAAGCAAACCAATTTACCGTTGACTTTTAGTAAGTCAACAAGTGGAGCAATCGGGTGATCACCGGAAACCGTGTCTATGATCCCATCCATCGTACCCTTGGCACCCTGAGAAATAACATCTAATACATGAGATTGGAAAGGATAAAAAAATACGGAGTATATAGTTATAACAAAAACAAGTTTAACAAATTGTTTTGTGTGACGATCATACATGAGAGATCAATCTTATACCAATAAATCTAAATATAAAATTTACATTTATTTATCTTCAAATTTTATATAATAATATATAGTAATTTTACAATGTTAACCGAACATATTTTTAAAAAAGTTGTTTCTATCACAATATATTTGGTTGTCAAAATACAATTATTTACGTATTTTTTCTTGTTTTAAGCTTTTAGTTCCTCCATTTTTTAAATATATAACGTTTTGCATTTTGAGTTAAGCCTTCGACTTAATATTTGCAAATATATTTTACAATGTTAACCTAAAATTTCTTACGAAAAGCTATTTCATATGCGTATACATATTAGAATAATAAAGTCTTATAATTTAATAGATACTCCGTATTAAAGAGAGACGTGTAGGTGTGTATATTGAAATGTGAAAAGTCATAAAAAAAACAGAGTATTACAATAAGATCAGACATGTTTTACAAGTGAAAGAGTAAGTTCAACGTGTGAAATATGGACAATATTTCCATGCGTAGAACGAAAACGTAAATAAATAATCGAGATACCTAAATAAAGAAAACCGTAAAGATTTGATCGGGACGATTACCAGCATTTCTTGAGGGTCGTGGCTAAGCAGAAAAGCATCAGCACCAAGGTGAGTCACAGCTTCTTCTCTTTTGTTCGGGGAAGTGCTAATCACAGTAACCCTCAATCCAAGAGCTTTGGCGAACTTCACAGCAACATGGCCCAAACCACCAAGCCCAACAATACCCAGATGCATATTGGGCCGATTAAGCCCGTAATACATCATTGGACTGTACACTGTAATTCCAGCGCAAAGTAACGGGGCAGTACCTTCTAAGGGCATGTTGATTGGGATGACTATAGCGAAGTGCTCGTCAATCACGATTTTATCGGAGTATCCACCGTATGTTACGGGTAAGTCGGGTTGAAACCCGTTAGCGTTAAACGTCATGACGGCCCTTGGGCAGTAATTTTCTAAATCTTGGGTGCAGTTTTCACAGGCACGACATGACCCGACCCAACAGCCTACTCCCGCTTTGTCCCCGACTTTGAATTTTGTCACGTTCGGTCCAATTGAGGTCACTTCCCCTACAATCTCATGCCTGATATTGACGAAATTTTATGTTACTATTAAGATACAAAATGTGTAGAGAACATTGTGAAATATCAAAAATTGTACGATCACTAAGTTTCAGTCAATAGCTCACAATTGTTTTATACACGGTTATTAATGTGACAGAGAGGAATGAGGTTGGTTTATTCAACTGGAAAAGAAGAGAAAATGAAGAGAAAATGTAGCGGTCTCCACTCGCCACCGACATAGGTTGGTTTATTCAATTGGAAAAGAAAAATGTAAACTATTGACTGAAACAACACCCAAAAAAAAGTGTAAACTATTGACCGGGACGTAGCGAGTATTAATATGTACTGGTAAGATGTATAGAAAATACTAGTATATGAATAATCACGAAATTTGTACTTACCCAGGTACAACAGGATATGTTGTCATTCCGAAATCATTTTTAGCAAAATGAAGATCAGAGTGACATATTCCGGTATACAATATCTTGATGGTTATATCATTTTCTCCATTAGCCCTGTCCAAAGGTTGAAAGTTTTATTAACCCTCTTAACTTCTCAAGTCTCAACAAACCACTTGCAATATCAATTATTTATTTTCTTTTATGGGTGTTATCAATTAATAGTTATGTATTTCTATATTTGGATAGTATATCTGTATATGTGGGTTATATGTCATGTGCTAGTTAGTTGGTTATATTGTGTGGTTCAAATTCACTCATTCATTTTTTTTCTTAATATTTGTGCCAAAAACAATAGATAACTATTGACTGAGACGAAGGGAATAATTAACAAATGACATTTTAAAAAGTTGGCATAACAATTACATTCGAAATTATATCCTCTATTCTCTTTGCTATATCGTTAGCCACAATAATATAAATGTGACGAAGGGGATACCTAAACAAGTAGATGTAACTAGGGCTGAGCAAAAAATCCGATTATCCAAACCGATCCGATATCTGATCTGAATCCGATCCGAATTTTTGGATACCCGATCCGAAAGTTAAGTTTGGATCGGATATCCGATCCGAAATCTTTGGTTTTGGTTTGGATATTGGATATTAGAAAAAAATTTTTTGGATATCCGATCCGATCCGAAAATATATTTTTCTTGTATAATTTCGATAAAATACAATGTTATTTCATAAAACAACTTATAAAAGTTTTAATTATAAGAGAAATATGTAAGTGGTATTTAAATTTTATGTCGAGAACATTAAAGTAAGAATACTAAAGAAAATCATCGTGTAAAACGATGAATATGATCGTGTTTCAAACTTAATTTTAATGTAAATTCCAAAATATGGATATCCGATGGATATCCGTATCCGATCCGATTATTTTGGATATCCGAACACTGGATATCCGATACATTTGGTTTGGATATTGGATATCTAAATTTTGGAATTCTAATTTGGATATCCGATCCGAACTAGCACTTTGGATCAGATATCCGATCCGTGCTCTGCCCTAGATGTAACTAACCTTCGGGAAAATTCAAAGGGCGATAAAATCCCGGATGAATCGTAAGCAGCCCACCCATAAGTTGGTTGTTGCTGGTCACCATAAACATGAGAAAATTGTGTTCCTGACATAAATCTGTTATCTCCAAATAATTATATCGAATGCAAATGTAATAAGTTGATAGTGTTATGGTTTTGCTATAACGTAACTAGGCATGGATGTGTATTTATACAAAGAGGGTTATGCTGTGATTTCTTCATTTCTTGGTCAACAAGTTTGAAATAGTAGTTAAAATGTTGAATATTACTCCAGGAAGTGATTAAGTGAAGGTGCCCGATTAGCGGAAGTCACTGATGATGTCACACGGTATGTCGGTATACCCAACTCCCATTTATTTTTGGGTTATTTAATAGGAATAATCCAACCTATGCCTCATCTTCTCATATTAATCCATACTAACGATTAACTGAGAAAAATCCTACTTATGACATCATTTATCTTTCACTGAACTTATGGAGGGGATACCTGATTGAACCGGTTACCTCGACTTCTTGTTCTAGTAAGTGGTAGCCAGGTTAAACTTTGAAACTTGCAGAAATGCAGGAGTTGAGAGGTTCTGGGTTCGACTACCAGCTGGGGCGATGATCACTTAGCCACTGCAGCCCCCGAAGGGGGTGGCTTACATTGTCCATGTGGTGGTGCGGGAATGCATAGGCCCGGGGGAATTAAACCCACTCGTCACCAAAAAAAAAACATTCATCACTCCTCTCATTAATCAAAAGAAACCCTTTCTCTCTCAGTGCTCACTATAATCAAATTAAACCAAGTAAAACCCCAAAAAACGCACTGCTATCTATCTAACCCTACTTTATACTCCTTCATTTCGTCATTCTGGTAGATTAATCATCAAGAATAGTAGAGTTGCTCCATCTAATATGATTCTTACTGTGTTGATTAGGTATGTTGATATTTTCAAATAATCATTTCTTAAAATTTTCAAATCGATTGGGTTTGTTGATGTGAAGATATTTGGGTTCATAATCTGAATTCTGGGTTAATTCATAATCGATTTCTAGGTTCACAATCTGGGTTTACCCAGGATAAAACCCAAAAAAATCGATTTCTGGGTTTATTGATTCAATCTGATGGTGGCTAATTTTTTGGCAACTTACTCTAGAAATTGAAGTCGATAATATATGTCAATAAAATGGCAAGAACAACCATGAA
This sequence comes from Heliosperma pusillum, assembly GCA_022085475.1. Taxonomy (NCBI): domain Eukaryota; kingdom Viridiplantae; phylum Streptophyta; class Magnoliopsida; order Caryophyllales; family Caryophyllaceae; genus Heliosperma; species Heliosperma pusillum. Next base: position 115,130 of record JAIUZE010002272.1, on the reverse strand, counting down.
TGATTTGAAAAGTTTGGGAGATAGTAACCAATTATTATTGAGATTGATAGCAATGAAAATGCTGGTTGATTATAAATGGAGGTCAATAAGAGGAAGATTGATGTCCACTTGTTACTTTCCCACCTCCATCTCCTTAGTACATTTATGTGAATCGTAATTCGTAAGTCTTGAAACATTTGAGAAGACGATTTTGATGAACAACTAGGAGTCTAATTAAGAGACACAACTTTGATGATGAAGAAAAAAAATGGAGGAGAGTTAAATATCCAGGAAAAAGAAGAAATAATGAAGAATACAAAATGGGGAGCATATACACAGAAGGAAGGAATAGACATATAGAGAGGTGACCTGATTGTTTACCGGTAGTAATAGGTCAAAAATAGGCAAAGTTTAATGAGAGATAAATGATGTCATAAGTTGGATTTTTCTCAGTTAATCATTAGTATGCATTTATATGAGAAGAGGAGGTATAGGTTGGATTATTCCTATTAAATAACTCTTTATTTTTCAGCGTACCAAATTTTTCTATCTATACAAATTAATCTATACCAAAAGACTTTTATACAAATTAATAATACTATATAGCTTTTAATCGATAGCGTTGTGTGATAAACCTGATCAAGAGATTTCAATGGTAAATATTATACGGAGTATAATTTTAGTTGAAATATAAATTTAGAAAATAACAAAATAGAGTGATTTTCCTTAAAATAAACATGCCCCACTTATGGTATTAATTAGTAGCATAAAATATACATTAAATTAAAAATTTATAATTATTTAACTTACACAAAATATTTTGGAAACTATTAAAAGGTAAATAAATCAAGCTAGGTTTCCAAAAGATATAATATTGCATAATTCTTTTAAATTGATTTAAAATATACGTAATATATTTATATAAATATATGAGCCTCTTAAAATTGCATGTGTACTCAAATTGCATGTTTAACCATCAACTAATCAAATTATAGTAATAACTCAGTTCAATAGTCAAAGTAACAATATTAGAACCGGGAATAATGAAAGTAATAGAGCACCAACGGGAGTGGTGAAATTTTCAATAGTAATGCGGCATTAGTGAAAGTATTAATAATTACGATGGGACTAGTGAAAGTAACAATAATTAAGACGGGAGTAGTGAAAGTAACAGTAGTAATAACGAATGTAATAAAAGAAACAATACTAACAATAAAAAAAGTATATATGAACAATTAGCCGACCAATTGAATAAAGTAAAAAATTAATAATGACAGTAATGAATTGTCTAATAATTTATTTCATCGTAACTTTAAGATATGTCATAAGAAAATATATTTAATGATAAATAATTTATGAGTTATACAACTTTAAAGTATATTTAATTAAAATAAATTTTAATGATAAATATAGGTAGCTCGGGCGGAGCCAGACACTAATACTAGTTTCTATTATTTTAGTATGGTCTTTTTGTTTTGAAAATAATGCATGGGTTAACCGGTGACCCGCCACTTGGCCTGGCCTGGCAGGGCCGCTCAATAAACGGGACATGCCCGAGTTTTATTTTTCAGCCCGCTCCGCCTTTGCCCATCCATTTTAGGAAAAAATTGTCGGGTCACACCCTAGCATCCCGACCCAGCCCGTCCTATACCACGGGCTTGGCTCGGGGCTGATGGGGAAGCTCGACCGACCCGAAGCCATGACTAGATAATATCGGCTAAAAGGTATCTGAAATTTGAAAATCTACTATATACTAATTCACAAACATTTAGAGCCTTTCTATTGGCTGCAGGAATTTAGGAATAGTGGGCCCCACATCAAAACTAAAACATTAATTACCCTCTCTCCTCTTCTGATTTATTTAGACTATGTTTACATATTTACAAACTCTGTTTACATATTTTATTTTCATACACAATTCCATAATTTTTTTCATATTCCATGATTAAAAAAAAATTATAAACTAATAATTTCATGCAAAACAAAGTCCAAATATTAAAATTACAATACTCTTGCAACTAAAAAAAATAATTTCAATTTCAATTTCAAACAATTAATAATTAATAATTAAAATTACAATACTCTTGCAACTTAAAAAATTTCTCAGACGGAACTATAAATTGCTTGATGAGACGGAACTATAAATTGCTGGATGAATATACCTGTAAAAAGGCAATACTCGATTAATAATAAAAAAAAACAGAATAAAAGTAGATTATTAATAATCAAAATAAAAAAATAAAAATAAAAAACAAGAAAAAAATTGCTCATTCTCCATACATACACCATGCTTAACAAATTAAACGAGGGATATATATAATTTGAAAAGGGGCAAGAAAAAAATGAAAATCCTAATTTATAAAAAGTGCTCATTCTCGATGAAAAAAATTGAAAATTACGACATTACGAGAATCGTATGTTCTGGAAGTAGCACAAGTGCACAAATGTTTTATCAGTCGACAACATTAGCAATTAATTTATTAATTTATAATTTATTTATATACAAAATGTATACATTAATCATAACTCTTAGAGATAAAAAAAAGATAATTATCAACTAATGTTTGATCAGTCGACAACATTAGCAATTAATTTATTAATTTATAATTTATTTATATACAAAATGTATACATTAATCATAACTCTTAGAGATAAAAAAAAAGATAATTATGAACTATGACATAATTGTGATGTAAATATAATTAATTTATTAATTTATAATTTATTTATATACAAATTGTATACATTAATCATAACTTTTTGAGATTTTAGAGATAATGTAACGTAGCGGGGTGATGAAATAAACAAAAATATGGTTAATATATTTGACAAGTATGATCTACTATATACTAAAGTAGAAACATTCTATGACTTCCTATTGGCTGCACAAAACAAGAAAAAGAAAAAAAAATTGGGCCCCACCTTTATGCCAACTTATTTAATTACCCTCTCTCCTCATATCAAGCGCGTTTTAGTCACTAACGACGACGTTTTCGTTACGAATGACCAAATTGCCCTTTTGCACACTAATTCTCTCTCTCTCCTCTAAAACTCTTCCGAAAACCCAAAAGCTTCATTAAAAAAACTCAAAAACAACATTAATCATAAAAATCGATTGGCACGACGGAGACCGAATCTCCGGTAGGTTAACTAATTAATCGCATTGTTAATTTTGTAATTTTTTTTCGAATCGTTTTTAGTTAATTAATAATTTCATTTCGCTAATCGAATTACATCACATTATATCTAAGTTCGAGTCGTAATGCGTAAATTAAATACCATTGAGTATCAATGTCTGGCCATGTAAGACATTGATACTCAAATGTTTGGCCATGGCCAGACGTTGATACTCAACGTCTAGCCAACGTATGTCCATGGCCCATGGGTAGACGATAATGAGTATCAATGTCTGTCCATGTTTGTCGTTGAGTATCAGCGTCTAGTCTGTTAAGTCGCATTAACCGTCCATGGACCAGATGATGTGTCTCAACGTCCTCTTAGTGGTCGGATATTTGACTCGGATTTATTTGTTGTTAATTATGTCGTTTAGTGTACTTGTTTAGTTTCTATTTAATCATAATACAAATTTCATTACACGGGTCTCGTGGGAGGTGTTTGGTGACAATTTTGATGATTACAATCAGTTTTATGTGACGACTTTAGACTTACTTTGCAATGCGTGATGATGCTTTTAATTGAGCAAATAAGATAACATTCATGTACGGGTTTGCTTTGGTTAAAGTAAAATTATGGGGCCAAAAGCAGAACACGATTGTTGTCTTCTTACTTTCGATGCTCAAGGCATAAGCGGCCTCCGCCAACGGATGATCTCGACAAATCAAGGAGGTAAATTGAATGTAGTTGTCCATTCCGTAATTGAGCCGTACAAAATTACCCTTCTAAATATGATCAAATCTCAGTTGTTTGGAACATTATCACCTCCGAGAGTGGTGTATTTCATAACAATAACATAGTTAAGTACAAGGAGTCTTGATTTCTTAATAATCTCCTTCTGTAGGAGTCGTTATTATACTTCTTGGGCTTTTAGTCACATTAATGGCCTTGGTGAAGTGATGATTATGTCTCAATGGGTTCGTGTTGGACATTGCGTGTTGGATTCCATTGTTTGTTGGTCCTCCGATCAAAGGGATCGATATCTAAGGTGTAGTTGAATTGATTTATCTTTATCGATGGCAGACTTCGTCGTCTTGCTCATCCACCACCTTTCAATTCTACGCTCTTTTTGCAAGAGCATAAGTACATTATCTAGTTGTCGTCTCTCTGTTGTTTGTTTGTATCGATGCATCTTGGAGGCCCTTCATGCTGATGATGTAAACATAATTTATAGGATCTTGATTAAAGCGATAATTACTGAAAGGTACTTACGTGGTGCAGCCATCAGATCTGATAATAAAGTTACTTGAGAAAGATAAATAATAAACCCTTATTGCTTTGCCTTCTCCTACCTTCCTTATTCTCTAATTCACTTTCTTTCTTGTGTGTTGCTGATATGAATGAATTAGGTTAAAGCACAAACAGGTGTACTTATATAGAGAGGTGGCAGGAGGGGCTTTATGGAATAAGTAGTCAGTTATGTAAATAGCCTGTAACTATTTACCATAATCTACTTAAACTAGGACTCCTAATAAAAACCCGAAACAATATATTTAACCATTATTTAATTAAGGCAACTAATATCAGTAATTAGGTCCACACAATAGAGAATTAAATATTAATATAATAATAATTCTTACATTCTCCCACTTGGACCATATTACTGATTAAAACATAATGTCACACTTAATTATAACATAAGGCGCGTAGACGGTTAAATGAATACATACTGGGTTTATCTTAATTACCCTGATCATCCCTGAACAACTGGTTGAGTCATGGCGGAGACACTACTATAAAAGAGAAGTGGTCCTTCCATGTACTACGGACCAATCACTTAGAATAATCAGTCTGTACAAGGAGCAAACATAATCCCCAAATAATGTCCTTGAGGAAAAGGACTAATTCTGTTAATCGTGCAACAATAATGTATACAATAACAATAATACGATACAGAAAAATGTTCGGAAATCATCATCATAATAAAACATAAATCGATTAATCAAAACATAAGTGTCATTATTACAAAGCACTAGCATGATCCATACATAAAAGAAAAGCCTTAATGATTATCCTCCAGACCCATATCAATAGCATGCTTCAAAAATGTCTTTGGAGGTAATCCCTTAGTTAAAGGATCTGCTATATTAGCACTAGTATTAATGTGCTCAATTGACACAGTGTTTTTCCGAACTTCCTCCTTAACTGACAAGTATTTCATTTCCATGTGCTTTATTCCTTTAGAATACTTGTCATTCTTCGAAAAGAAGACAGCTGCGGCATTATCACAATAAATCCTCAATGGCCTTGCAACATAATTCATAATGCTAAGCCCTGAGAAAAAATTCCGCAACCATAAAGCTTGAATAGTAGCCTCAAAGCACGCTACAAACTCAGCTTCCATAGTGGACGAGGCAATAATTGTTTGTTTAGCACTTTTCCAGGAGATTGCTCCCCCAGCTAAAACAAACACATAACCAAAAGTGCTTTTCCTTGAGTCCACGCATCCTCCAAAATCTGAGTCAGCATATCCAAGAACCTCGAGCTGATCAGTATGTCTATAAGTGAGCATTTTGTCTCTTGTTCCCTTTAAGTACCTTAAAACCTTCTTAGCCGCACTCCAATGACCCATTCCAGGATTGGACTGATATCGACCCAACATACCTACTGCAAAACTTATGTCAGGTCTTGTACAGACCTGCGCATACATTAAGCTTCCAACCAGAGATGCATAAGGAAAGTTTTTCATGGTATTTCGTTCTAGCTCAGTCTTAGGACACATACTTAAGCTGAACTTATCCCCTTTCTGAATAGGAACATCATTGGGATTACATTTTACCATGTTAAATCTTTCTAAAACTTTACTGATATAGGCTTTCTGAGACAACCCTAATGTCCTTTGTGATCTGTCTCGAGATATTTCCACCCCGATCACATAGGACGCCTCTCCCATATCTTTCATCTCAAAGTTGCTTGACAGGAAATCTTTAGTTTGACGTAATAGTCCCAAATCACTGCTTGCTATAAGTATGTCATCGACATATAGAACCAAAAATGCAAACTTACTCCCACTGATCTTCAGGTATATACACTGATCAACAGTGTTTTCTTGAAACCCAAAGGAGGTAATGGTATTATGGAACTTAATATACCATTGTCGAGAAGCTTGCTTAAGTCCATAAATGGACTTCTTTAATATACAGACCTTGTCCTCTTTGCCATCAATAATGAAGCCTTCAGGCTGAGCCATGTAGACTTCTTCTTCCAAACTCCCATTCAAGAATGCCGTTTTCACATCCATTTGATGTAGCTCTAAATCAAAATGAGCTACAAAAGCTAAAATGATCCGTAATGAATCCTTCTTAGAAACTGGAGAGAAGGTTTCATTATAATCAATGCCTTCTTTCTGATTAAAGCCTTTAGCTACCAGTCTGGCTTTATGTCGTTCAATATTACCTGAGGAGTCGCGCTTGGTCTTAAAGACCCACTTGCAGCCGACAGCCTTATGACCTACTGGTAAATTGACCAACTCCCAGACCTCATTCTTAGCCATAGACTCCATTTCTTCTTTCATGGCATTAATCCATTTATCGGAATCATTACAATTCATAGCTTGTGAAAACGTAACCGGATCATTATCAATACTAATGTCAAATTCACATTGTTGTAGATACACATAGTCATCTGAAGTAGTTGGCTTTCTAGGTCTTGTGGACCTTCTTAATACTATTTCAGGGGTTGTATCAACAACTTCAGTGGCAATGTTATCATTCGGGAGTGGAGGGTCATCAACGTTAGGTTCCACAATATTGACTGGGTCAACATTATCATTATGTGGAACATCATCAATTGAAATTGGGGGCAAGGAAGCTGGAATTGCCACCCTAACTTCATTGACTATGACATCCCTTACCTGATCACTCCCACTAACTTCGCCATTCTCAAGGAATTTGGCATTTCCGGTTTCTACAATTCTTGTTTCTGTGTGTAGGACAGTAAAACCTATACCCTTTAGACTTTTCTGGATAACCGATAAAGAACCCACTAATGGTTCTTTGATCGAGTTTCCTTTCATGTGGATTATAAATGCGTGCCTCTGCTGGGCATCCCCATACATGCAAATGTTGAAGACTCGGTTTCCACCCTTTCCACAGTTCAAATGGTGTCTTTGAAACTGCCTTACTGGGAACCCGGTTTCCAACATACACAGCAGTCATAAGGGCATGCATCCACAACTTCATGGGTAAGTTGGTATTACTCATCATTGTCCTTACAGCCTCTAATAGGGTTCGATTACGCCTCTCAGCTACACCATTCATCCATGGAGAACCAGGATTTGTGTACTGAGGGACAATACCCAAACTTTCAAGGAGTTTTGCAAAGGGACCAGGATGTTGTCCTGATTCATCATATTTGCCATAATATTCACCACCTCTATCTGACCTTATGATTTTCACTTTCTTTCCCAATTGCCTTTCAACCTCCTTAATGTAAACCTCTAAGGCGTTTACTGATTGAGATTTTTCATGCAAAAGGTAAAGGTAACAATAACGTGAATAATCATCGATAAATGTGATGAAATATTTCTCTCCGCTCATGGAGGGAACATCAAAAGGACCACAAATGTCTGTATGTATAATTTCTAATAACGCAGTGCTTCTTGTGGACCCTTTCTTGGTGTGTTTGGTTTGCTTACCTTTAATGCATTCCACACACGTCCCAAAATCCGTAAAATCAAGAGAAGGTAACATATTGTCTTTAACCAATATGTTCATTCTTTCTCTTGAAATATGGGCCAAACGTTTATGCCACAAGAAGGAGGAACTTTCATTAGATCTTCCACGTTTCGAACCAACATTATTATGCAGAGAAACATTATGAGAAACACAAAGAGATTCTGAAAACAATTTATCTAAATAAATACGATATAATCCGTTTTCTAAAATCCCAGAACCAACAAAAATATTGTCTCGATACATACTGAAACAACCTTGTCCAAAACATAATTTAAAACCATTATTATCTAACTTAGAAACTGAAATTAAATTGCGTCCGAAGGAGGGAACATAAAGTGTATCCTCTAAAATCAACTTAAATCCAGTGCTTAATTCCAAGCTAAACCTTCCAATGGCTTCTACTAAGGCTTTTTCCTTATTCCCCATGTATAAGGAGGCCTCATTTGGATTTATGGTTCTTGTCATTAGGAATCCCTGCAAGGAATCCGAAATGTGTACATTAGAGTCTGTATCTAGCCACCAAGTGTTAGAAGGAACTTCAACATAATTTGATTCGAAACATACTAAAGCCAAAGGCTTACCCTTCTTTTCGAACCAATTCTTACGCTTTATGCAGTCTTGCTGAAAGTGCCCAGGTTTTCTACAGAAAAAGCAACTTTCCTGCTTCTTAATTTCCTTCTTTAAGCCAGATGCAGACGCTTTATCAGAAGGGCTTGGCTTAATGCCCTTTCTGTTTCCAAACTTACCTTTAGATTTCCCGCTTACATGATGCACATGATGTGCCTGGGGTAAACCACCATTCTTACTTGAGGCATCAACCTCATCTTTCTGTTTGATTCTTGTTGCTTCCTGAACCAGTTTATTGGTCAATTCATTAACACTCCAAATTTCTTTAACGGTGTTGTAATGAAGGTGAAAAACATCAAACTTATCTGGCACAGAGTTGATTATAAACTGGGCAAGGAACGGATCCTCAACTTTCATGCCCAGTTTTCGCAACTTAGCTGCCAGATTCGTCATATGCAGTACATGTTGCTGCATGGTGGTCACATTCTCATTATACTTAGCAGTGATAAATTCAGACATAAGTCTTCCAGCTACCGCTTTATCGGTAGTCTGATAGCGTTCCTTAATGATTTCCATGTACTTACTGGCTGTAGTACAGCCTGTCTCCGAAATGGAGGACTTAATGTTTGGTGCAGTGGTAAGTCGTAAAAACTTTAAGCAAAGACTGTCACATTTCTTCCACCAGTTATACTCATGAAGTACTTCTTTACTCGCATCAGAAGCTGGTTCAGCAGGAGCTGTACCATTAAGCACCTGATCAAGTTCAAGAATACCTAAATAAAACTCGAGATGCTCCTTCCATTCTGAGTAATTAGTACCATCAAGTTGTGGCACTGCTTGGACACAGTTATTGAGGGAGCTTTGCAACGGTACTGCATTATGAACAATGCTCAGAACATTAGGCTTTGAGTTTATCACACAATAGCAATTATGACTAAGACTTTTAAACTTAATTGAGTAACTCATAAACATTCATTAAGCAAGTGCAGTATCTGTTGACAACCTACGCATGCTTAATTACATAATCAAGTATACTCTCTTTAATGAGTGTTTCACTTTAATGTCAGGTTACCTGTGGGTAAAACCTTAATACAAGTTATTTCACCCCATTAGATGCTTAGTCGGATATTCACTGCATAATTTGAGTCCACTGTGGTGAACATCAACATAATGTGAATGCCCAATTTAATTACATTATGAGGTCTGATCGCGTACGAGATGAATTCACTGTGGTGAATTTCAACACATCATAATGCGAAGATCTCCTTTAATCGATACATAAGATATAATTGATATACAATACGAATGTATGCTTACATAAAATATGATGATTTAAATTAATTCTATAAGCATAATAACATAATATTATACGAGCATACAATAAAAACAAACAATAAGTATCGGAACAGCACGGAAAGACCTCGACCGAGTAAAACAACAGCTCGATCGAGTAGAAAAAAAACAAAAACACCTCGATCGAGAAAAACTTTAGCTCGATCGAGAACAAGGCAAAACAGAATCACTCGATCGAGCACATCATTAGCTCGATCGAGCAACAAAGCAAAACAGAGTCACTCGATCGAGCACATCATTAGCTCGATCGAGCAACAGCAAGGCAAAAGGCCTCGATCGAGTAAAGCGTAAGCTCGATCGAGCAATAACATGAATGAACCATCTCGATCGAGTGAAGCATTAGCTCGATCGAGTATGGTATAGTTCATACGACATTCATACGCATAATAATCATAATAAATCATACAAATTGAATTAGGGCAGCGCAAATAGTCATCATAAATCATATAATAATCATCATAGATCAATTAAAAACGAAATAATTCGATTAGGGCAGCGGAAACGATTATGGTATAAGGATACAATATCTATCATAAGGGTATACAATCAATTTTGAATGAATGTTACAACATCATGATTAAAGCATTAAATTCATTCATAAAAACATAATTAGAACATTAATCAGAATTACAACTATAATCACAATCCTGCTCTGATACCACATGTAAACATAAATTATAGGATCTTGATTAAAGCGATAATTACTGAGATATACTTACGTGGTGCAGCCATCAGATCTGATAACAAAATAACTTGAGAAAGATAAAGAATAAACCCTTATTGCTTTGCCTTCTCCTGCCTTCCTTATTCTCTAATTCACTTTCTTTATGTGTGTTTCTTAATATGAATGAATTAGGTTAAAGCACAAACAGGTGTACTTATATAGAGAGGTGGCAGGAGGGGCTTTATGGAATAAGTAGTCAGTTATGTAAATAGCCTGTAACTCTTTACCATAATCTACTTAAACTAGGACTCCTAATAAAAACCCGAAACAATATATTTAACCATTATTTAATTAAGGCAACTAATATCAGTAATTAGGTCCACACAATAGAGAATTAAATATTAATATAATAATAATTCTTACAGATGAAGCTGGTACGATCGCACACGGCTATTCTATTGATCTTCATCTTTATGCTATTGTAGTCGCGTCATGTCTTAATGTTGCAGTTGTTTTTTTAATTTATGTTTTATCTGTATTTGGTATGTTTCGTTGTTTATATATTGGTCTCTATCCTAGATTTTATATCTGGATGACTCTCAATATTGTCCGGGCCGTATAACAGTATATGCTATCTTTACTAACCATAAAAAAGAATGTACATCATTCACACTTGAGTTCCTAGTATCACTTGTGTAAGGTTGAATACTACTCCTCAATTACCGCGGTAGTAGTGATAAAAATCGTTCACGGTTTTGTGACCGTTTCGTTGTCTATGCCCTTGTTTGTAGTTGAAGAATGACTCCTGAGAGCACTAGAAAACTGAAGCCTGAAGGTGAACAAACATGATCATATTATTATACCATTGAGCAAATCACATTGAAAACTTCCCTTCTTCTTTTACTTATTTTACATACTCCCCTAGTATTTATTTTTTAGACAACTGGCTACATACAAGAAAATTAATAAGCAAAATATATTCGAGTGTTCCGGTGATAGAATTCTTAAGCAGCTTTCAAAGTGTTGCCGATATCAATGACAAAACGGTATCTAACATCCGCCTTGAGCACTCTTTCCAAAGCCGTGTTCACGTAATCCATTGCTATTACTTCAATGTCCGATTTGATGCCATGCTTGGCTGCAAAATCGATCATCTCTTGCGTCTCCTTCATCCCTCCTATGCCGCTCCCAGTAATCATCTTTCTTCCTGTCATAACATAATTGAAACTTAGACATACATCAACTCAAATAATTAACATGGACATTAAAGCTCTCTTGCTTACCGGCTAGGAGAGGATAGGCGTGAAACTCTAGCGGCTTCTCTGGGGCACCAACCAAAACGAACTTGCCGTGAGATTTTACTAGTCCAATCAACGGCATTAGTGCGTGGTCTGCTGAGACTGTGTCGATAATTCCGTCCATTGTCCCCGTAGCAGCCTAAACATTCACAAGCAGATCGATTTAGTTCTTGCACAGTCACTCAGATCTTACCATAATTTTGAATAATCAATACCTGCATTTGCTCTGGGTCGCGGCTAACCAAGAAAGAATCCGCACCCAAACGGGTGATCGCTTCATCCTTTTTATTAGGCGATGTACTAATAACTGTGACTTTAGCACCGAAGGCCTTAGCGAACTTGACCGCCATGTGACCAAGACCACCAAGCCCAACAACGCCAACATGAAGGCCGGGTTTGTCGAGCCCGAAGTACCTGAGAGGGCTATAAACTGTGATCCCGGCACACAGAAGGGGCGCGGTTGAGTCCAATGGCATGTTATCAGGAATGCGAATAACAAAATGCTCGTCGACAACAAAGATATCGGAGTAGCCTCCTAAAGTTTTTGTCCCGTCATAGTAGGTGGATCCATAGGTTCCTTTGAAGTCGGGGCAGTAGTTTTCGAGATCGTTACTGCAATTTTCACATGAATGGCAAGATCCAACCATGCATCCAACTCCAACTTTGTCCCCTGCTTTGAAGTTTTTTACCTTGTTTCCTACCTCTGTTACCACCCCTACTATCTCATGCCTGAAATTTAAGCATTTTATGATCTATTAATACATAAATCAGATCCTACTATTGTCAACACACCCATATGGCCATATATCGATAAATTTAAGGGACGAAGCTAGGTACAAATTCTACGTAGGGTCGAAACATCAATCTTAATTATTATGACGATCATATTTATTTGATTGAAAATAAAGTTATTGTGTAGATTTATTTTCCTAAAAATCTCGCTCAGGTCATGGCTGGTCAGCCTATACTTAGTTTCGTCCTAAAAAACAAATTACTAAGTTACTAGTAAGACTTGGATTTTTCGAGACTTCGCTTTAACTACATGTCACATTTTCAAACAGGAAATCAAATTTATCAAGAGACACATTGACCCGGGTTTAAATGTGTGAGGTAGACCAACTTATTTATTAGATTGGCTCATATCAAGCTAACAATCGACTATGTATATGGTCACATTTGAGATCAATTTGTAAGGAGACGTACCCGGGAATAGCGGGGTAATAGGCGTTACCCCATTCGTTCTTGATGAAGTGAATATCGGAGTGACATATGCCACAGTACAACACTTTGAATGTCACGTCTTTTTCACCGGTTGGCCTGCTTATCAAATATTCGACATCCTTGGTTACTAAACGTTCAATCCACAGTCTAACAACATACTTAGAACACATGAATTGATATGCCACCAGGTGTCTCACTTGCTTAGCCGATTAGGGGCCTAAGTAAGGATATCGATCCATTTTTAGAGGAATTAGAGAAAAATTACTCGCTTTGTTTTAGGTGTTTTGGACTAGTTTTATTTTTAAAATTCTTGAATTTAAACACTGCAGTATTTTACTACAGAGTAAGTCGGAGTTAGAAATATATCCCGTTATGGCATTATGTCACTGCTACGAAATTTTTCTTTACTTCAATACCATAATTATATTCATCTAAGCAAATATGAATTTTCAAATTATTTCTTTGCAAGAATTTATACTACTAATACCTTACTAATTTACTATGCACTATGCTTACGAATTTATGTGTTTTGGTTTGATACCTCACCAAATTAACTCACAAGTTACTTAAGTATTAGTAGTCCATATAATTGATATCTTAGAGCATCAAAGTTAGATTAGCGTAAACAATAGATGACCAAATTCAAGTTTCTCTTATGCTTTGTTTGTCATATCTTATAATATAATCTTTCATTGATTTCTTATAACACGAATTTTCATAGAGTGAATTTGATATCTGTACGTACATAAGTTATCAACTAAAAAAACTCGTAATTTCAATGAAAAAAATTCCACATATTACATTTCCATGCGATCAAACAACCACTCAGAAACGCTATATATAAGTACCTGCGAGAAAAGTTGATAGGAGACAAGACGCCAGAAGCGTCTCGAGCAGCCCATCCAAATGCCTTTTGAGCTTGTTGTTCAACTCGTGAGCTTCCCATTTGTTTCTTAGATGTGTCCCTTTAATTTGCTTGAGGACGTTAATTTATAATTATATAGGGTAAAGAAAGAAAAGCACTAAAATATGTGGAGTGAAGAATGAGAGTGTATGTTTTTTGGTTGAGTAGAAAGCCAAGAGTGGGATGTAATTATATAGGTTTAGTTATGTGGACTAAAATGTGACGTATCCACTGAGCTACATGTTACTATGCTAATGCTTTCGTAATTCATGAGGTATATTAGGTATACTTTACAAAACACTTCCAAGTCAAACTTTACAACTTTTGGGAAATGAAAATTCAGTAAGATGATCTCCGATAATAACCATAGTTTCTGATTTTCTGGATGTTTTGTGGGTGCTTTTTTTTTTAAAATTTGGAGAGTTTATCACTTTATATAATGATCATAAACATACGAGGTACTTGTATATGTGAATGAGGAGTGTCTGTTGAATTATTATCAAGTGATACAATATCATTGATTTGACCTCTAAAGGGTAATTTTAATATCAATGAGTCTTAACTAGACCTGGCAAAAGCAACCTGACTCGAAAAGGATGACTTCATTTAACCCGGCTCGGCCCCGAAAATGACCCAATTCGAAACCCCCCAACCCAAAAATGACCCGACAATACATAATTCTAATTGAACCGAAAAGACTTAAAATGACTTTTTCTTTTTTGTTCATTGACCCGAAACAACACTGACCAACAAACCCGAAACCTGAAACCTGAAATGACCCGGCCCGAATTAACCTGAAATCAATGAGATACCCGAAATGACTCAATCTGAATTGGTCTGACCCGACCTCGACCCGATTGGCCCGTTTGCCAGGTCCAGTCTTAACTAGACTTGACAGAACTAGCCAGACCTGAGATCCGAAAATGACCCAAAATCTATGACTCGAAAGTGACTTGATAGACCGGATTTGAAGTGACCCAACATGACCAAACGACTCAAAATAATTCGATATGAATTTATCAGGCCTAATAAAATGACCGGCCCAAACCCTACCCGAATGATCCATTCGTGGAGTCTTAGTCTTGACACGCTCAATTTAGCAACTTGGTCATATCATAAGTAGGTCTAATCGTCTAGATTTTTAATTGATTTAAGGAAAATAACTATCTAGGCATAGGAAGGCATAGGCAAATTAATTCTTGACACGTTCAATTTTACAACACGGTCGTATCACAGTTGCATATACATTTTTGATTGGTTAAGGATAACAATTACCTAAACATTAATCCGTATTTCGTCTACAATAGATGGACGTAGAGAGAATTGGCACCTGAACCCACCCAAGGAACCTGGCCAAGTAAAATCTGAATATTGTTTGAATTGAAATTGACCTGAATTAACCGGAAGCTAAATAATCTTGTACTCAAACTACTACGAGTAATAATCTTGTACTCACAAGTCACAAGTTACAACTATGGGTGTTCACTTAATGGCCGGGTCAAAGATCAAACCGGATCACGCAATTTGGTCTGGATTGGACTAAATCGAACGGTACTTTATTTAGTCTGGTCCTCGGTTCACCTATTTACATTAGTTTGGTCTTTGGTCCAGTTTTGGACCAAGTTCAACGCACCGCGGACCGGACCATGGACAATACTAAGGAGTATTGTTAACAAAGACTTTTAAAATTGTACGGCTTACAAATATTTCTACGAATTTGATAATATTATTTTGTTACATACTATTCTCACATATTCTACTATTGCATAGGGCCTTAAATATTTAAGCTCAAAATCCGAAGTAGGCAAATAAATAAATTTAGCGCATGGGTAGACATTGTAAGGTAATGTGTCTCAGTTGCATATCTAAGGCTCACAATTCAAAATTTACTTGAAAAGGTGTAATTGATGAACTCACTTCTTGGTTATGGGCAATCTTCCGAGCATCATATCTTTAGAAAGACAGTTCGTTCAAAGTTTACAGGGAATATGGTGTATTTGACTATTTTCCGGCTTAAGATAAAATCATAAAAAAAATGAGATAAAAGGCCCCAAAATACTGGAAACTATTTAAGTTTGGCTCAAGACAAGAAATAAATGATTTTATATTCTTGCGTGGGCTTAATCTATTATCGTCTACCCTAAATTTACTTTATAATAAAATTTAGTTTGTTTTGATAAATGTTGAAATTTTAAGTTTTGTTTCCGATAGGTAATGTTTTTAAGTTTAGATTTACACCAAACTTAGAGCAACTCCAATGGTTGCATTTAGGGATTTGCTTGCAATTATTAAAAATTGTCAAGCAGTATGCTTACCATTGGAGACGAAAAACATTACCCTGCTTGTAAGCCATTGTAGCTTGCCCAAGCTACATGGCTTGACATTTAAGAGCATCTTTAATGGTGAGCCATTTTAATTTGTAGCTTGACTTGCCACATATATATTTCTAGCAACATTGCTTTTAAGCTACATACCCCAACAATGGTGAGCTACATACTTTTTGTAGCTTGAATGAGCCCACTGTACATAATTAACCAATAAAAAGCAAGCTAATTAAAATCAAGCATGTAGCTTGGTATAGCAGGTGTAGCTTTCAAGCAGGTTGTATTTTTCTGTCTCCAATGGTGAGCAACCTGCTTGAAAATTATAAAAAATTGCAAGCAGGTCCCTGTATATAACCATTGGAGATGCTCTAAATGACAAAAATAATTAATTAAAAAGTATTAAAATAATATAAAATATAATATTTATTGTCATGTGGGGTATTGTAAGCTACAATGTATTGTAGTTTACCATTGGAGGGCGATGTAGCTTGAAAGTTATGTAGCTTACAAAAATGATGTAGAAAGACAAGCTACAAGGTCATGTAGCTTGCCATTGGAGTTGCTCTTAGAAATTTCGATTCTATACAATTACAAGGACCACATATCTAATTTTCGCATAGGACTCTCAAAATCTCTAAAACGGTCCTACTCTCACCTGATAACAGACGGTGAATTGATGGTTGGAGCCTATAAAAGCGGTCATGTTTCAATTGAAGTCTAGTGGTGAACTCACTCAAATAATTTTTTAGACATGCAGTCAAAAAGTTGGACGTAGCACTTGCACGGTTCGTGGCTGTCAAAAAAAGGGATTCTTTATGAAGCATTATCAAAATAAAATAAAAAAACTTCGTTTTAAATCTTCTCAATTATTGGTATTTATTATGATCAAATTATAATACGAAGTATCAAGATTTTCAAGTACCAGAAGTAGGAATACATCAGTTTAATCTTATAAACTTCTAGCAATTTTGTCAAATGTATGGTTTGCAGGCTATTTTATGCTCGTATGTCCAACATATATCTAATCTTAAATAGACACGACTGCGAATTTCACCGTTATTCTAAAGATGTGCAGTACTACTTCGGAAAGAGAATGCCAATTGACAAAATATAAGAAACAGAGAGACAAATAATTAGTCACTGATAATAAATGTTCAGTAACAAGACTTCACCATTAATTCTTACTTCTACATCCAAACTCCAAGTAAGTCGCTACTTAAGTTCGGCCCAAACATCATGAAATCATGAAATTCCATACATAATCGCTAACACAAACACTTATTCCGAACACAGCTTTATAGAACAAGATAACGGCGAGGACAGTAATCACACATTTATCCGATTTTTCTTCCAGGAAGCCACTCCAATGAAGTTTCAGGTGCTACAATCAAGCAGCTTTAAGGGTGTTGCCAACGTCAATGACAAACCGATACCTGACATCTGATTTCACAAGACGCTCCATGGCGGTGTTCACATAATCCATAGCAATAACTTCAACGTCTGCTTTGACGCCATGTTTGGCAGAAAAATCAATCATCTCCTGCGTCTCCTTAATCCCTCCGATGCAGCTTCCTGCCACTATCTTCCTCCCTGTAAGTTCATTTTATTTTGTATGAGAACAGTTTATAAATAATACTCCGTATGTCGCTTGTGAAATATTACATGTGGAGCATATCATAATATGGTACCATCATATTTATTATGTTACAACAATCTCCTGTGACTAATAACCGAATAGCAATAGAATACCTCCGACTAAAGGAAAAACTGGCAGCTCGAGAGGTTTTTCCGGAAGACCAACCAGAACCAGCTTTCCTTGGGATTTCAGCAGTCCGAGCAATGGTAGAATAGAGTGTTGTGCTGAGACTGTGTCGATTATTCCATCCATTGTCCCCATTGCCACCTGCCATATTCAACATGAACACACAAAAAATACAGTGTAACTGACCCAATCGAAGTACCGGACCCGAGAGTCAAGTCAAAGCCAAACACCGAAACCCAAAATACACCTGAATGACCCGTACAGAGCCACCTGATCAAAGATGACCAGATAATATAGCAAATCAAAACCTAAAACGATCTGAATGAGCTCTAGCTGCAGATGCCGTAAATTTGCTAAATAGGCCATTTTTGTTATTATCTTATTACAGTTTTACAAATTTGTCATTTTGCAAGCGAGATATTTTGGCTCTCAATTCAACCCCAAAATATGCAATATATGTCCATGACAATGTAATTAGAATCTGAAATAAATTGTAACTACAAACAAAAACAAAAGAAATGAAAATGATACCTTCATCTGCTCAGGTTCACGGCTCACTAAAAATGAATCAGCACCAAGACGACTAATCGCTTCATCCTTTTTGTTCGGAGAAGTACTTATAACAGTGACCTTAGCCCCAAAAGCCTTGCCAAATTTCACAGCCATGTGGCCAAGACCACCAAGGCCCACAACACCAATACGAAGTCCTGGTTTGTCGAGTTCGAAGTACTTCAAAGGGCTATAAACTGTAACGCCGGCACATAGTAGTGGTGCGGTGGCATCCAGTTGCATGTTTTCCGGAATCCGAACAGCAAATTGTTCATCAACCACCATGATATTTGAGTAGCCACCATGGGTTTTGGTTCCATCATAGTAGGTTGAACCATAGGTTAAGATCATCTTCGGGCAGTAATTCTCGAGACCCTGTTCACAGCTGCCACAGGAAAGGCAAGATCCTACCATGCATCCTACCCCTACTTTGTCTCCGACTTTGAAGTTCTTCACCTTGCTTCCTACTTCTGTAACCCCTCCTACAAACTCATGCCTAAAAACAACATATATGGAGATGTATCAGACGTGATCATGTAATGTAATTCGCTTAATTGACGGCAACTGGCAAGTGCTCAAGAGTTGAAGCCACAAGAACATACGGAGTATTACTTTTGTTATAGAAATTGAGTAGGTCTTCTTTAAGACGGTCTTATAAGAACGCTTTAAGGCAGTCTTATAAGATCGTTTGTAGACCTACGTCATATTAAAAAATCACACTTGTGATACAATCACTTAAGATAAAAATGAGTAATGAAGTAAAATATTACTCGAAATATATATTGTTAATGAAAAATACACTAGTTGGTCACTTATTAGTTACTTCTTATACTGGAAAAGCTATTGCAAATATAAACAGGGTCATCTTAATGTCACTGTAAAGTGGCCTCATCATGATACTCTTCTTATGAGACGGCCTCATACGAACATTTGTGATTCTCATGAATCAAACAACGTACTCCCTCTCTCGGTCATTTGTTTACCATTTTTCCTTTTAGGGTGTCTCATTGATTTGTTTATCTTAGGTTGGTTTTCTACGAGTGTTTTGATCTCCCAAAAGTAAGGGTAAACAAATGACCGGAACGGAGGGAGTACAACCTAGTGGAATGGAGGCCGTCCAATTTGATGTTACAGATTACAGTCCTCAATCAAAAGTAAAAAAAAATATTATCGTTTTTAGTCTGAAATCATTCGTCTAGCTTTAACTAAAATACTCCCCACAAATTATATAAAAAGTAAGTAAATGATTGAGACGGGGATAATACATCGCAACCATCATGACACATCAAGAAACCATGAGACCCATCACCATAAATACCAAACAAGAAGCCATGTAGTAACTGGGCTTTTGGTCTTATTATATACTTCCTCCGTTCCATTTGGTTGTATACGTTTGCTTTATCACGTATGTCAATGCTTATTTTGTTTTGTTTATATCTTTAGTTACATATTATTAAAAATTATAAAAATTTGATATTAATATCGTACTCGGTAAGACAATTTAAACAAGATTTCACATGACTATCTTTTATGTTATATATTAGAAGTTGTATAAACGATTCTTCTAACTTATGAATAGTGTCCAAAAAGCAAACGTATACAATCAAATGGAACGGAGGAAGTACCAAACAAGAAAACACTCGTTATCAATAATTCACACTTGCACATTGTGTTGCACGGTGTACTTTTGTTTATGATTACGACCCCAACGGTTAGAAATTAAAAATACATATGTATCCAACCCAAAAACATCAACATAAAACAAACATGAAACATGGTACTAAACAAATCAACAACACTAATTATAGAATTTATTTAAAGAGGAAGTGAGAAGTCAACTTAGAATAGAAAACTACCCGGGAACAACAGGGTAAGAGGCATTTCCCCATTCATTCTTAATAAAGTGAAGATCAGAATGACAAATTCCACAATACAACACCTTGAATGTTACATCCTTATCTCCTGTTGCCCTGCATATCAATAAACACCCTTATTATCATTAACTATTGGTGCCATTAATTTCAATCATTCTTCTGTAAGACCGTTGTATACCGTGTATTTTGGCAAAATGCGATTACTTTTTGGTCAATAGTTAGTGACCACCTTGAAACAAATAGTCATTTTTTAGTCATAGAAAGTGGTCACTGTTTATCAAAAAAAATTGTCAATCACTCTTAAAGGGTCGTACCGTACAACCGTCTTAGAGGAGCATTTGGGCATTAATTTATATTACGATACCGAGTACAACATTTAAACCAAAAAAAACCATTTAATGAAAGATAATACTCCCTTCATTCCAGTGAGTTTTTTTGGCTTGTTTTCAAAGTCTAGCTTATTACCTTTTATTATTACTTATCCTCTTTTTCTTTTCTTTTTCTAAATGGTTCATGTCAAAACAACATAAGAATTAACTAAGAGTCTAAGACACACGTAAATATGATACGTAAAGAATTGAGTGGAACATGCATAATACCAACGAGTACGGAGTACATAATAATGATGGACAAATGCACCAATTAACCCTACCATGTAACTCATGTAAGGTCTCTTAAAAAGCTCATACTCCACCAAATAAGAGATACAAACAAAGACTCGTGAGTTGGCAACATGACATAATTATGAAGTTCAATACCATGTAAAACATGAAAATTCGGTTTGAGCTACACTCAAAAGGAGAAAAGAGCCCACTTCATAATATAAGTCCGAGAAAGTATCATCCTAAAACCTCATTTTGTCAAATCGTAGGACACTCACAATAAACCATAATGAGCTAGGGTTCTCTAACACATAGTTATAGATCAGAGTTAGGATCCTCTTCAATACTTAAAAAGTAATTGATGGTTCATCACTTCTAATATATTCAGTTTTATATATTTTCCATATACATCGTCATCCATTGCTTAAAATTAGACTGTTAGATCGTTTTTGTATAATATCTAGATTGTTAAGAGGTAATGGTGAAGGGAGTAATGGAGATGACCCAAATCGATAATTATAAGCAAAGGTTCAATACAAGATTTATTATCAAACTAGAACTAGTCTCTTATAGTATTGTTTTACACTAATTTTGTGTAAAAGGGAACTTTTAAAATATCTAAAACACTTCAAATAAATAGAAACTAAAATACAAATTCATGTTTAAGACATTAAGTTTAAAATAAGTCAAATAGATCATAACAAATAACATGACATGTTGCCTAGAAAATGTAAGAAAGAATGCAGTAACACAGACAAGAATTGTATAGAAAGAGATCGGAAAAAGATAGAACCGTAAGTAGTAGTGCCGTGGTAAAAACCACTGCCTTGAAAACTATTTTTCCGGTACGACCGTGGTGGCGATCAGCTATTGTGCTGGTAGTTCCCCAAGGATAACACTACAGCCTCCACGCAGCTCCGCCCACTCGGAACTGTGAGACTTGGAACGATAGTAAAGCAGTACCCAGAAACTCTTTAGAACAGAAGAGAGAAAGAGAGAGTATGAGAGAAGATTTGTGTTGTGTATTTTGTGTATTCTGAGAGCAGTAGGGTGTTCTATTTATAGCAAGAAATAGGGCACCTGCTTCAGCAAAACCGACTCCACAATAACAGCAGCAGTCAGAGAGTGGACCTGTTAGTGCTCCTGAAAACCAGGCACTAACAGTCACTTTGACTGACTAAATCAACAATTTGTTTTTAACAAAACAAACAGACAAACTCACTCGTCTCAGGCCCAAAAAGATAGGCATAGCCCGCCGCAGGCGATTGCCAAATCCTAAATCCCAAATCCCAAATCCTGGATCTCGGATCCGGAACCGGAACCGGGCCAGGCTCGGGCACGGGCACGCGCGCGTGTGCGAGCTGAATTAAGCACCTCGCAGAGTCTCTACAAAAGACCACATTTACCCACTAGTGATCAGTAAGGGAAGGAGTGTATATATAAACACATACACACTTCCTTTCCTCTCCTATGTGGGATAGTAGAAAAAACTCTTAAAGGCTTAAAAGCCCCTATTTCCAACAATCCCCCACTAGGGGCGCCCGAGACAGAAAAAGAAATTCCTGGGTAGAGGAAGGATTGGATACTTAGGTATCAATATCTTTCGATTTGAATTGACACTTTAGTGAGATGAGGAAACAACTTACTTACAACGAGAGAATATCTTTCGATTTGAATTCCTAGCTGAGCTTCGGTTGATACCCCCACAACACATATCATACCTTCGAATTAAGACCGTTCCGCGAAAGTGCAACGCGCTCTTTTTAGAGCGATGCGTTTAACTTGGTATTGGCAGACATGTTCACAAGACTTCTCATAATCTTGTGATCATCATACCTGCATAGGTGACTCAAGTGCTTCTCAATAGCACTTCTCACACTAGCCATTAAGGACATCAGTCCAACCTGGTGTATAATTCATCAAGTGCGTCTCAAAAGCACTACCATAAAGGCTATGAATCATACAACGCCATAAAAATGAAGACTTTAGACCTATTCAAGTATCACTCATTCACTTGACTTAAGGACTTAAGACCCATTCCCCTCGACGTATCAACGACTAGTCTCCTAGCCAGCCCCTTAGTAAAGGGATCAGCAAGATTGTTTTCGGACTTCACATAGTCCAAAGCGATCACTCCATTATCAAGGAGTTGTTTAACTGCAGCGTGCCTTATCCGAATGTGTCTCTTTTTCGCATCATAGGCACTATTCTTCGCGACACCAATAGCAGCTTGTGAGTCACAGTGTAGGGAGACCGGTGTCACCCGTCCGCCCCATACTGGTACATCAGCTAAAAGGTTTCTCAGCCATTCAGCCTCTTGTCCTGCCAACTCAAGAGCTATCAACTCCGATTCCATGGTAGAGCGTGCAATACAAGTCTGTTTAGAAGACTTCCACGATATAGCACCTCCACCCATGGTGAAGACATAACCACTAGTAGAGTAAGGGAAGGAGTGTATATATAAACACATACACACTTCCTTTCTTCTCTGGGATAGTAGAAAAAACTCTTAAAGGCTTAAAAGCCCCTATTTCCAACAGAAAATGTCAAAAATTTTGTTCATATTATATATCTGTTTTATAGATAAAACGAACATGACTTATTGGAAATAAAAATGACCGCACTCATCATCCCAAAAACGTTACCTTAACCTAGTACGCCTGATTTGCAAACTGTCATCGAACAAAATAAAAAAGTAATGGCCACGTTTTAACTTTTAACCAATCATCAAACAAATTCATCCAACAAAATTATTTGGAAAATGGGCGATTAAAGTATAGAGTACAGTTAGGATTTATCGTACAATGTCACAAATATTAACAATTAGAATCTTTTTTCTATTTCAATAATCAACATTATTTCATACTCCATAAAATTTAACAGTTTAAACATTACTGAGATTAACATTAACATTACCTTCTAGAGAATTTAAAAGGGGAGAGAACCCCAGAAGAGTCAGTTGCAGCCCATCCAAATGCCTTTTGTGGGTGTTCTTCCTCTGCTGATTTCGCCATTTTCTTTCCAAAAAAAATAATATTCGTATTAGTAAATGAAATAAATGCACAAGAAATATACTCGTAAGTGGTGGATATAAATGTTATAGGATTGGTAGGAACTAGAATTCCGAAGAAGAGTTGAGTGAAGCCAAGTGTGAATGAGTGAGTTAATATAGGAAACTGAAACAAACAAGCGATCGTAACGTACTTTCTACATAGTACGTTGTACTCCCAATGGACCCAATAAAGTGCCCTAGAAAGGAAAAAGGATTTATTTCGTTTCTAATACTTGTCAATTTGTCATTTCGCCACTTGTAAAGTTGTACTTCTTCTTTTACTTCGAGTAAAGAGTAGAGTAATTAGATCAACAAGGTTAGCCCAAATCTTAAAGAGTCCGTCTTCTGGCTATAAAGTCAGAAATTCGATTCTTATTGAGTTAAAATATAATCTTATTGTTAGGTAATTTGTAAATATTATTCTAAGTACTCAATGACTTACTATGTACCAAAAAAATTAAACAGTAATTATAACATGAGACGGTCTTCATATTGTAAAAACGGTCGTATTGTATATAAAAATTGACCGTCTCACATATGATACTGTCTTATTTTATAATTGGTTCCTAGTAAAATGAGTTTAGTTTTATTCCTACGAATTAAGTTATGTCTTACTTGCTTAATTCGGGACACTTATTATTTTGGGAACAATTTTTAAGACGCATGGAGAATTGTAGAATCTTTTTAGAGCCAATGAAAAACGAAAATTAAGAACATTTTTAATTATTATTACGAAATCACTACTTATTTTGTACCTGGTTGTGTTGTCGTTGATGTTGCTCAGCGTAAGTGTGCCAAGTATCGGGATTTGTGCATGACGGTGAGTTATGGCTTTTTACCCTTTGCCTTCTCTTTGTTGGGGAGTTAGGTACGGATGTTTTTATAAGTGGATTCAGAAATTCTCTGTGTCTTAGGATGTTAGGGCTCGAGCTGTCGTTTATATTTTTACTAGACTTAATTAGCTTTGCTATTGCTAAGGGAGTGGGAGCCCGGGATAGTATCTCGGTTGCCCACTAATTTCTTGTAAACTTGTGGTTGATTTGAATAAAAGTTGCGGTTTGTAAAAAAAGAAAAATAAAATAAAATAATAATAATAATAATTATTATTATTATTGTTATTATTATTATTATTATTATTATAATGATAATGATAATGATAATGATAAAGCTTTTGACTCCCTGCAATGAGATTTAATCAATGACATGCTTTAGTCCTTAAATTTCCCACCTCTTTTCATCAAATGGATTATGGGGTGTGTCACAGAATCTTTGTTTACCATTAAAGCGAATGACTCTAATTTTGGATTTTTCAAAGGAAAAGGTGGCCTTAGACAAGGTGACCCCCTTTCCCCTAATCTTTTCATTCTCAGTATGGAGATTTTATCTATGGGTTTGAGAAAAATGTCTTAGGAGCAGGATGTGTCTTACCATCCAAAATGGTCTAAAATCGGTCTTACTCACCTTATCTTTGTTGATGATCTTATGGTCTTCACTAGAGGTGACTTGCCTTCTGTTCAAAAAATTGTTGCTATCCTTCACCAGTTCTCCACTTGGTATGGTCTTAGGGCTAATTTGATAACACTGAGGCTAACTTTGGAGGTATTTTTGATGCTCGATCTTAAGCACCAAATTCGGTATGCATGCTATTGGACTCAATGATGGACCGTTTCCATTTAGATATCTGGGTATGCCTGATGATCATTATTTATATACATATTTTATGCCTTCCTTAGATGCATTTAACTTGATTTACCGTCCTTCTTTGCTTATTTCTATGCTATTTTAGCTAGAATATCGATTATGCCGCTTTTGTTATGTTTTAATGCAGATTGGATGCATTTGGAGCTTTTTGAGTTGATATGGAGCATGGCGGAGTCGGATCGTAGAAGGTTAGGCACGGGAATCGAAAACGGTGGAAAAGAAATGAAGAAAAACGAAGAAACAAGCCATTTTGAAGGCTGCTCGATCGAGCATAGTGCCTTGCTCGATCGAGTCGGACTGAAGGTTGCTCGATCTAGCAACATACCCTTGCTCGATCGAGCAACCTAGTTTTTCGACGACTTTTCCATATTTTCCTAAACTTTAACCTAATTAAATTAGATTTTTTTATTATAAAAGGAAAGCTTTTCTATGCTTTCTTATACATTTGAATACTTTTAGACTTTAATTCAGAAACCCTAATTAGTTTACTTTCCCTCTGGATTTTATTTCATCAAAGACGATTGTCTTTAGTTCATCTTGTAATCGGTATTCTTCAATCTTTCTTTGTTATTCAATTTAATTGCCTTCTTGTTCTTAAGTTATTCTTTGCTCATCCTTTCATTGTTGTTAATCATGTTTACTTTAATTATTATTGTTGTTGTTTATATCGTTATGAGTAGCTAAATTCCTTTCTAGGGTTGAAAGGGGATCTAGGATTGTTAGAAGGGGTAGATTGATTAATTGAATTGCAATTGCATGGTTATCGTTTGATTATCGTTTTAATTCTAGTTGTTTGATTACTGGCCAGGATTAATTAACTAGTCTCGCAAATTAGGATTGACACCGACCGGGTTAAGACTAAGATAGGCTACGATAATTGAATAGAACTCGTTTAATGATAGCGATCACATGTTAATCGTAGATCTAAAGGGCATAATTGAATCGACCGATCTTGTGACCTTAGATAACTTTATTGCATGATAATTGACTTCATCCTTACCCCTAAACAATAATCCTAGTGAACCTGTGACCCTAGACTTTTAATCTCATTGTTTTCAACCTTATTAGTTTGTTATTTCTTATAGTTAGTTATTGCTTATTATTAGTTGTTATTATTATTGTTATTAGTTGTTATTGTTTATTTTAGTTGTTGTTATTAATTGCTATTAGTTTAGAAACCACAATCAAAACCAAGAAATTGTTACTTAAAAGACAAACCTAGTTTAACAGATTAGAATATTACCGCCTCCCTGTGGATTCGATACCTTGCTTACCGCTGACTATTAGTTAGTAGTGAATTAGGTTTTACTTTGATTAAGGTGACGCGACTTTACCCTTATCAAATTTGGCGCCGTTGCCGGGGAGGCAACAGTTTTCTGTTTGTTTCTACTTAGTTTGTCTTTTTCGTCTCAGGGAACCTAAGTTCCTTGAGACAGTTCTCATCCTTTTCTTTAGTTTTTGTTTATGCCCAGGTGTTCTAGGTCCGTTCTCGTGCCCTACGATTCCGAACCAGAGAAGACTCTCCGGTCTAGACGAAACTTTTGGAAGGAAATTCAAGAAGCGGAAGACTTGAGTACGCTTGAAACAGTTTACGCCGAATTCGTCGCAGAAAAACCGTCCTTAGAAGAGGATACACATATTTCTGCACCTACTACAACCATGCCTACTCTAGCCAGCCACTCGGAGCCTACCGTTGCATCTATTCCCAAGGGATTTCAACTCCCTACTACGGGTAATAGTACTTTTGAGATTCGTCCATCTTATATCTCTTTGGTGGAGCGAAACATGTTTGGAGGGAGCTCTACTGAGGATCCCGCTAAGCATATGGAGAAATTCACTAACTATTGTTGCTCTATTCCTTTAACGGGTGGGGTGACACAAGATCAGATCAAGTTGGTGTTGTTTCCCTTTTCATTACGAGACGGGGCAGAAGATTGCTTGAGTGAGTTAGATATGGTTGCACTTGGCATCACCGATTGGAATTCTCTGGCTCTTGCATTCTACAAAAGATATTTTCCGCCACAGAAAACCAATGTCATTCGAAGTCAAATCACAAGTTTCAAACAAGGTCCCAATGAGAACTTTAATGAGGCCTGGGTTCGCTTCAAAAAGCTTGTCAAGTCTGTTCCACATCATGGTTTTGATACTTGGTTCTTATGCAACCAATTTTATAATGGGTTATATGACGATCAAAGGAATTTGTTAGATTCTGCTGCTAATGGGAGATTCCAAAATAACACTACTGATGGCAATGCTTGGAAGTTAATTGATGAGATGGCTACTCACACTGCTGAGTATGGGAATCCTAGGGGTAATGTGAGGAGAGGAGGTACGGATAATGCCATTGTAGCTCAGTTGGAGGCATTAACTGCCAAAATTGCCGAGTTACAAAATTCAAAGTCCTTGGAAAATAAGCAAACGGTTAATGCCATGGTTCAACAAGAGCCAACCTGTGAAAGATGTGGTACTATGGGGCATAATGCAGTGGAATGTATGAGTACGGTTGATCAAGTGCTTGTCTTTCAATCCTGTAAGCAAGGTTCACCGTACTCTAACTTTTACAATGAAAGGACAAGAGAGCATCCCAATTTCTCCTACCGAAGTCAGAATGTTCTTAATCCTACCCCACCACCACCCCAGCAACAAGGTTCATCTTATGTGATTCCTCAGAATCGCAATTCTCAAGGTAACTTTAACCGTTCCAATCAAGGTGGCCAAAACTTCCAACAACCTTCACCTCCACCACCTCCAAGTAATGATATGGCGGAACTGAAAGCTATGTTGCAGCAGAGTCTTATGATCCAACAAAAGCAAGATGCTCAGATCTCACAACTGATAGCTCATAACAAGATGGTTGACACTCAAATTGCCCAATTGGCAATTCAAAATCCACATAAACAACCGGGTAATCTTCCTCCTCAAGGACACCCTCCACATGAACAAGTCAATGTCATCACTTTGAGGAGTGGAACCCATTACAAAGGCCCTGAAATGATAAGGGATGAAACCAATGAAAACTTGGAAGTTGCTGATCAAAGTTCAAAAAAAGGCGAAAAAGAGGCTGAAAACAAGGTTGCTCGATCGAGTAGCACCCCCTTGCTCGATCGAGCAACCCAGAAAATTTGCCCAAATTCTTCTCGGGAAGTTTCTGAAGTTACAGTACAGCAAAACTCGATCGAGCAATCCCTCTGCTCGATCGAGCAACCCCTGATCAGGATAAAAAGCCTTCCAATTCATCTTCCAAAGCCAAAGAAGCCGAGCCCATTGTAATTAAACTTCCTTTTCCTCAACGCCTACATAAATTAAAGCTCGATAAACAGTTCGGGAGGTTTATGGAGGTAGTGAAGAATTTACAAGTGAGTGTACCATTTACCGAGTTGATCACTCAAGTGCCGGCCTATGCAAAGTTTCTAAAGGATATATTGACAAGGAAGCGGTTCTTTAATGAAGTGGAGACGGTTGCATTTACTGAGGAATGTAGTGCTGTGTTGCAATCAAGATCACCACCTAAGCTAAAGGATCCAGGGAGTTTTTCTATTCCTTGTAATATAGGTTGCTTAGCAATTGATAAAGCCCTTTGTGATTTGGGGGCTAGTGTTAGTGTTATGCCATTTTCTATATGCAAAAAGCTAAATATGGGTCAACTCACCGTTACAACCATGACCTTACAAATGGCCGACCGTTCTATTAAACACCCTTTAGGGATTTTAGAAGACGTACCGGTTAGAGTAAGGAAGTTTTTCATACCAGTTGACTTCGTTGTCTTAGATATGGCTGAAGACACCCAAATTCCTATCATCTTAGGACGACCATTCCTCCATACTGCAGGGGCAGTTATAGATGTTAAGAATGGAAGACTTACACTAACAGTGGGGGATGACAATATTACTTTCAACTTAGAGCATTCAATGAAACACCCCATGCTAGAAGAGACATGTCATAGGATCGATATTGTGGATTTGAATGTTGATGATTGTCTCTCCTTATGCTTGAATAGGGATCCTCTGGAGATCGCCTTAATTTTCAGCACTGCTGAAGCTGGAAGCTCACGGAGTAAGGCAGTAGTTGAGATGAAAAAACTGCTGACGGGAAAGGAATGCAAGTTACAAAAGGTGTATAGCTTAGATAACCCCCCCTAAGGTTACCAAGGTAATGACACCTGAACTTGAACCCGACTGATGAGCAGTAGTGACAGTTGGTCACTACTCCCCCATTTTGCAGCTGGTTTGGGGGAGACTATTATTCTATACAGCTGGTACTATCTATCCTTGTACTTTCTTCTATTGTATTTTCTTTCAGTTATCTCTCATTCCCCTTTGTTAGTTGTGTCCTTTAGGTTGCTGATGTTGGTTGCTATGTGATTGATGTGCTGTTAGCGTCACACTGAGGACACTGTGACATTTAGGTTTGGGGGAGAGTCTTTATTTATGTTGTGTGTTTAGTTTATTTAAAAAGAAAAAATCATAAAAATTGAAAAATTTACAAAATCCAAAAACATGTTTTCATTTTATTAGGTCGAGTCTTGGTGAATTGAGTAACAATGATGATAATTTGCATTGTTTTTGCATTTGAATCCCAAATAAGTTATCCATGTACATTGTTTTGACTTACTATTTTTGAAAACAAAAGCTCATAGTACAAGTCTTGACCGTTTTTGACATAGCTTATGCTAATTAGATTTGGCAATTTTTGTTGGTAAACCACTTAAAATTCTGAGGTCTTTAGAGCTTCCTAGGCCAGGAACATCAATAAACTGGTCTCATTGTTTTTAGGCTTGAGTGTGGTACTCCTTGTGGAATGTGTAACATCAAATTGCATAAGTGTGACATTCGTTTCTTGATACTATACGCGTTCGTTTGATAAGTGCATGATGAAAGGTGATTCTTTTTGTTCAAATAAGCCTCACATAGCCAAAAAGACTTGATTTTATACCCTTATTATTGAGTTCTCTATGTTTAGCCAATTTGAGCCTTTTGTAGCCTGTCTTACAAGCCATTTAATAGCTACATTCCTAGAATTTGCCTACCTTATCGGGACAGTCGCAGTTGCATGTTTTTCTTATCTACTTGTCTACTATGCTTGGGTCGGGATTTCAAAAAGAATATCATTGGGTGTAGCAAGTATGTTGGCAATTGTGTCATTTATTCCCTTTGTTGAAAAAAAAAAGTTATAAAGCAAAAAAAGGAAGAAAGAAAAGAAAAGAAAAAGATTTGATTTGAAAAAAATGAAAAAGAAGAAAAAGAAAAAAAGAAAGAAAAAATACGTTGCTTCATTGAATTATTCAATGGAAAATGAAAGGGATTGTACTAGAGTCTAATGCATATTTAGAGAGCAATTTCGATCTCTCTCTTGCGTTGTCAAAGTTTAAGATGATTTCTCTAGTTGGTGTTGGTTTGTGTTAGTCTTGTAGATTTGTTTTGGTACGTGTCGCTGCGACTACCGGTCTTAGCCCACATTTCCATACGTGCCTTGACACAATCCATTTCTATACCTTCACCCATTAGCCTCCTTTTTTGTCCTGATTCATGTACTTTATAGCGAATGCGTATTAGTTGGGGAAATTATTATCACATTAGAATGCATGCATGTTTCATAAGTTGAGTGAGTGTTTCTATTTCTTTCTATCTTCACAAAACTCACCTTTACATAAACTTATGAGTGCTTGAGTGTATCCGCGAGAATCCGACAAATTGAGCCTTGCAAGATTGAAAGGTATTTGGTTTTTGTCTATACTACGGTATCATGTAAAATCTTGGAATATGAGCTGCGTTTTCTACTTTCCCGTACCTTTGAATTTGTTTTATTGGTACAGCTTGGTCATTACTTTGTTATATATATGGATAGCTTGGGATTTGTATGTGCATTGACATTAGCTTTGAGTTTTTCATTCACCATTTGTATGTTTGTCTTTGTATGTGTCGAGTGCTTTGCTTAGGGACAAGCAAAGGATTGGTTTAAGGGAGTTTGATGATCATTATTTATATACATATTTTATGCCTCCCTTAGATGCATTTAACTTGATTTACCGTCCTTCTTTGCTTATTTCTATGCTATTTTAGCTAGAATATCGATTATGCCGCTTTTGTTATGTTTTAATGCAGATTGGATGCATTTGGAGCTTTTTGAGTTGATATGGAGCATGGCGGAGTCGGATCGTAGAAGGTTAGGCAAGGGAATCGAAAACGGTGGAAAAGAAATGAAGAAAAACGAAGAAACAAGCCATTTTGAAGGCTGCTCGATCGAGCATAGTGCCTTGCTCGATCGAGTCGGGCTGAAGGTTGCTCGATCTAGCAACATACCCTTGCTCGATCGAGCAACCTAGTTTTTCGACGACTTTTTCATATTTTCCTAAACTTTAACCTAATTAAATTAGATTTTTGTATTATAAAAGGAAAGCTTTTCTATGCTTTCTTATGCTTTTGAATACTTTTAGGCTTTAATTCAGAAACCCTAATTAGTTTACTTTGCCTCTGGATTTTATTTCATCAAAGACGATTGTCTTTAGTTCATCTTGTAATCGGTATTCTTCAATCTTTCTTTGTTATTCAATTTAATTGTCTTCTTGTTCTTAAATTATTCTTTGTTCATCCTTTCATTGTTGTTAATCATGTTTACTTTAATTATTATTGTTGTTGTTTATATCGTTATGAGTAGCTAAATTCCTTTCTAGGGTTGAAAGGGGATCTAGGATTGTTAGAAGGGGTAGATTGATTAATTGAATTGCAATTGCATGGTTATCGTTTGATTATCGTTTTAATTCTAGTTGTTTGATTACTGGCCATGATTAATTAACTAGTCTCGCGAATTAGGATTGACACCGACCGGGTTAAGACTAAGATAGGCTACGATAATTGAATAGAACTCGTTTAATGATAGCGATCGCATGTTAATCATAGATCTAAAGGGCATAATTGAATCGACCGATCTTGTGACCTTAGATAACTTTATTGCATGATAATTGACTTCATCCTTACCCCTAAACAATAATCCTAGTGAACCTGTGACCCTAGACTTTTAATCTCATTGTTTTCAACCTTATTAGTTATTTATTGCTTATAGTTAGTTATTGCTTATTATTAGTTGTTATTATTATTGTTATTGTTTACTTTAGTTGTTGTTATTAATTGCTATTAGTTTAGAAACCACAATCAAAACCCAGAAATTGTTACTTAAAAGACAAACCTAGTTTAACAGATTAGAATACTACCGCCTCCCTGTGGATTCGATACCTTGCTTACCGCTGACTATTAGTTAGTAGTGAATTAGGTTTTACTTTGATTAAGGTGACGCGACTTTACCCTTATCAATGCCTATTAATCATGCAAGGCTGAACCATAGTATGTATGAGAATCTCACTCTTAAGATTACCTACCTTCTTCACAAATGCTCTCATAAGAACCTCTCTTATGCTGGGAAAATCCTAATCATTAATTCTATGATATTTGAATTAGGGAACTTCTGGAGTAGTAGTATTCTCTTGCCTCAGTCTATCAGTGGTTTTGTTAATAAAGCTTGTAGACAGTTCCTCTGAAGGACATCTGAGAAAGGAAGGAAGATGTGTTTTACAAGCTAGCTGAAGCTCGATCTGTACCCCTTGGTCAGATGGAGGCTTTCAAATTAAAGACATCTCCTCCTGGAATAGAGCCACCATACTAAAGTGGTTGTGGCATCTTGATAGGGG
Organism: Heliosperma pusillum; assembly: GCA_022085475.1. Classification (NCBI taxonomy): domain Eukaryota; kingdom Viridiplantae; phylum Streptophyta; class Magnoliopsida; order Caryophyllales; family Caryophyllaceae; genus Heliosperma; species Heliosperma pusillum. Next base: position 81,749 of record JAIUZE010002272.1, on the reverse strand, counting down.
GACTGGGTCTATCTGGTCTTCCTGGATCAGACTCTACTTCACTGCTGACATCTCTATCTGGGACTTCCAAATCAAGAAATTTCATCCTGAGAGCCTCCGTAGCATTCTAAATGCCAGGGACAAATGTGTTGCACTCCTTGGTGGGCTTCATGCTGTCAAAAATATGCTTGCTGATTGTGTTACAAATGGGGAGTTCTCTTTTGGTAAATCTTATGAAGCCATCAAACTCAAGTGGCATGGCCTTCTGGTTTATAAGAATCTAAAGAAACATTGCATACTTCCCAGACATCGAGTTATCCTGCAACTGGCTCTACAGAAGAAACTCTCCATTATTGATCAACTAATAACCAGAGGAATGTACATTCCCAACAGATGCTCCCTCTGTCATCAAGGTGCCGAGAGTGCTAGGCACCTGTACTTTCACTGCTAATTCTCAACAGCTTTGCTTACTAGTGTAGCTCATTGGACTGGCTTGGGCTCCACTAGCTATCAGCTTAGTGATTTGATCACATGGATTTACAAAAGCAAAACCAAATGCTCGAGGAAAAACTGGATGCTTGCTAGTATTGCAGCTGTTGTATATAATGTGTGGACTGAAAGAAACAAATGGATTTTTGAGGATCAGACTCGACCTATTAGTGCTTTACTTGGAGATGTGCAGTTCACTCTTAGCCCTTCTCTTCTTTGTCAATCATCAAGAATCAACCAAGATGAACTTATTGAGGCCTTGAATACCTTAGGATAGTTATCTTGTTTGTTTTCTTTAGTAGATATGTCTTTGTAAGAAAACTCATGTATTCCTAATTTTTGAAATGTATGAGAAATATCATTCTTTCAAAACAAAAAAGATAATAATAATAATTATTATAATAATATATAATAATAATAATAATAATAATGCAATGAAGAAGAAGAAGAAGAATTAACCGACTAATATAGTGTATGGCGTTAGTTGGAGGAATCAAACCAAGGTGTTATAAGATTGAAACTTGAATCCTGATACCAAGCAAGCGTTTGATTCAGATTATAGTTGAATCAGGAATTAATAACATCCTTTTCAAAAACTAAATAACCTTTAAAAAAATTGAATAACATTAAATATAAAAAGTTTTTTTTCAAAGTTGAAACCAAGGGTATCAGTCTCATACCACCTCCTCGATCTCTTGGTATGGAAAATTCATAACAAATAGGATTAATGTATGGGTATCAATTTACAATATACTCAAAACAAAACACGAGGTATTGGTTCTGGTTTAAATTTTAGAGTAGTCTAAAGTTTGAACTCATAGTACTTGATTTTAAAAAAAAATGAACCTAACACCCATAAGTTAATCGTTGATCACTGTCTCTTAGCCAGTGGTTGTGACTCGTTTTGATGACATGAAAGTGTGTATAGATACATATCTTCAAATCTTCAATCAAGGGTGTTAAAAAAAATTCAGTTCACTGCACCATTAATTTAATTCAGTTTGCACGGATTTTGGCTCAGCCAAACTTTAAACCTAAAGTGCGCTGTTTTTAACCGTTATAAATATATGGTTTGGTTAATAACCGCTTGAAACAGTTATAAGTGGTTCAGCTAATGGGCAAACGATAGTTGTTCTTTTTTCTTCTGTTTTTACTGTCTCCAATTCATCAAGACTTTTCCTATATCAACAGATTAATTACGTGTCATTTTTCTTATGGTTTATGAATAGTTAGAAAACAATACAAGTACCCCAAAACTCATATGCTTGTATAATATAAAGAATTTGATGAATGGGGGTGAATAATTATAAAAACTCGCTATTTGTTCGTAAGACGAAACATTTTTTTCCTTGTTGTGAAATGTTGATAAGGTAGCGGGATCAATTAAAGAGATTCATAAATCCACGACAGAAATGTGTGGTGCCACTAATAAATATTCTCATATATACCTCTACAAGTTGTCTTGTGGGTCCCAAAGTATCATGTATTTCCTGTGGATTAGTTCATTCTTCCCGTACAAATATGGGTACCCTAAATTAAAGCACAAATCCTCATCGAAGACGAGCATAACCGTCGTCAATGAAGATTAAGTTGTCGGTCACAAAAAGGGAAAGATTACATTGAATAGAATGTAGTACTTCATTTGATAACTTCAAATAGTTCAGTAGTTTTTTTTTTCCTAAAGCAAAAGCACTAATAACTCTATCGTGTTTCAGTTAAATTTGTTACGGTGTACATGTTTATAAAAAAAAATCTAAAAAATGATTCAATCAAAACAACATAATCCAACTCCAAAACCAACCTATCCAATAAGTATTATTCTCTAACTCATTAATTTCGCACCAAATCCCAAATTTGAAAGAATTTTCCGACTGCCCAAACCTACCTATTACCCTTTGTCAACATCAGCTTAAGCTTGTTTAGATAGGGAAATTAAAGAGAAAATTGAAGGGATTTTTTTTCATGGGAACGAATGGGAAAAGATTTAGAGGGACACAATTTTCTTTATTCGAATAGCAAAATAATAAAACTGAGATTTTCAGTACGAAATTTTCTCTCTTTATTCTTAATCACAATTTTTTTATTATGATAATTGATAGGATATCAAATTTCCACTTAATCCAGTCAAATAACATTATTAAGAAAACAGAAATCATAAACTTATCTCTAAATAATATAAAAAGACAAACTTAAGAAATCCACATGACAACCTCCCTACAACACAAATCCTATGTCACATAATTATGAAGTCTCTTACAAAAGCAAAGCTAAACAGCTAAAAAAATCTTCGACTTCCTTTGCGTTTGAAGGTCTCCGGCCTTAAGATCAACAAAATATTTACTCATACATAAATTTCATCATTAATCACTGACTATTCATCTTCTGTACTATCTATTTACTCCCTAGTCACTTAACATCCAAATTAAATGTGCAACATTAAAACCTCGAAAGTTAAATGCAAAGAGGCCATCAGCTTGACTTTTCGGTTTCCTATTATCGTTATATATACTTTCTCTGGATTAATACTTCATATACATTCTCGTCCTTCAATCGTAGTTGGTGTGTTGGTTTTTAATCGGCTCTTCTAAATTGTACATTTGTACTCCATCATGCTTTTAGTCCCATAAATCTCAAATATTGTCGTATTAACCCATTTTATTTATATAGCCTATAATTCCTTATATTTTCACTTTATGCATTGTACAATGAATTGTTTAGTGCAAAAAATAGAAGTTTGTGCAATAGATATTATATGTGGTTGGACTCTTCAAGAGTAACGATAAGCATGCAAGTGTTGAATTTGCAAAGCTGGTCAACTTAATAAAGGCTATCAATGTAGTAACTATCAGCTGTGATTTCCGGTTTCCATTCATATCTTGTATTTTTTTTTGGTCTAACGAATAGCGCACTTAGTCGCATTACAATAGAGGGGAGGGGGGATAGAACCTGTGACCTATTGTCCATAATATCTTGTGTGCCTGTACGGGATGAGTACCAAAAATTGTCGATTGTCGATCATGAAAGCCCACGGATAAGATGGGAAGTTTATCGATAGTTAAGACATCATTGCAAATTTGTGATCAATAGCATGAATATTTGTTTCATTGTTTGTCAATATAATTTTTTTTTTTAATGTGAGTTAGCACTTAGCATCAGGAGTTAATTGTTGAAGTTGATGAAGTTATGTTAATTATTTGTTTTAGTGAATTTAGTTTGCCTTATACTGAAGTAATTGTTAAACACATCTTGTTTGTCTAATTACCTCTAACTTTATTTGGTTAACTAAATTGTTTAAGGATTTATCAAATTCCTGTTTCTCCATGCTATATTAGACCAGACGATTGAGAACCAATTATTTTGTTATGAACAAACTCAACTAACATTTGTATATTTATTTTACTTTTCTTTTATTTAATAAAGATGCATTTGGGAATTATATTTCAAATTGAGCTAACTTTAAGAATTTCTGAATTTAAAGGCAACTATTGATTACAACGTACCAGACTACGTAAGTTTTGTGCTTGGAAGATTCACAAAAGGTTACATGCGAATAGCCCGAGACTTCAATATTTAGGCCGAATTGTTGGAGAGTGATTCTGAACGAATATAAGAAGATAAAATGCGTGCATATATGAGAATAATACCGATCGAGTATTAAGTAAAACTAGACTTGAAGAATGACATCAGGTTTGGTAGTTAAACTAGATTTGAAGATAAAATGCGTGCATATATGAGAACATATTTTATGGGATATATGATGCTTGGCTCATGCTCTGTTTACACGCCGTTTCTGGCAAAGCGTTTCTTATCAAGTATTACGAATATCAACTATTCTTATATTTTCATTCTTATGCATCACTGTTAGTATTAGAGTTTGACATGACACATTGTTAGTAGCTTTGCTTATTAAGCTGAACTTTGGTTATTTATACATGTCGTTACGTCTTCATTAAAAACTTAGCCACTCAGCCAGTCCGCCCTACCGTGTACCTCCGGATGTCCCAAGTCGTGTTTGAGATAGAATGGTAATTAAATAACTATAGGGCCTGGTTGCGTGTGCTAGATTTGTATTTAGTCGATTAGATTTGAGCAGTGAATTGTTTGTAGTGTTCCTCTGAGGAGCGCGTGGGTGCGGCCTGAAATGGTGTCGTGGTATAGTAGAGCTAGATTGAGTTGTGTGGCAGTCCGATAAGGAGGTGGATAAGAACGGTGAACGATAGTATCATTATGTGTGAGCTGGTAGTAAATGTTTGATGGGGATGACGATAGTTTGGTTATGTTGGTTTTATGTAGGATCTCATCAGAACTCCGCAATTAAGCGGGCTTAGCCGCTTAGGCGAGAGTAGTACTAGAATTTAGGGTTTAGGGTTTAGGGTAGGGGTGTGTATCGGTCCGAACTGGACCGGAAACGGAATCCCAAAAATTAATGGACCGGAGACCGAACCTAAATTAAAAATTCCGGTCCATGATCGTATCGGAAATATTCCGGTCACGGACCGGACCGGAACTTATATTAATCCCATTTTTTCAAAATTACGGTCCATAATTCAGTTCCATTGGACCGGCGGACCGGATTAAATAGTCGTACATTTTTTTGAAAATATTATTTTAAGGAAAAAGATAAAGTATCAACAAACCACTACAAGAAATCAGCTTTCAGGCGATCGAAAATGGCGACAGATAAAAACCGTCGCCAAATTGGCGACTGAAACTTTAAGATAACGACTGAAAGATTCCCTCAGTAATTTAGGTGGGCAACCGAAACTACAAAAAGGCGACCGAATTCAGTCGCAATTTGGCGACCGATTTGGTTCGGTCACCAATTTCAGTCGCCAAGAGCTTATTAATAGAAGCAGCGGACTCTTTCCTTCTTCCGTCTTTCTCACTTTACCAAATCGAAAAATAAGAAAAACCAAGGGTGACGACGACACAACACATTCATCTACTAAACCCCGACGATCTCTCCGGCGACAAATCCAGCGACCCCAACGGCGGCCTTACCGGCGACCCCACCGTCCTATTCCCTTTCTTTTCCTTGGTTTTTTCTAATTTGTGAAGGTGTGTCTTTTGCTCTCTTAATTTCAATTTCTTAGCTTGATTTTTGTTTTGTTCTTTTATTTTATGATTGTAATTATTATTAGGGTTATTTAATGAGAATAATCTAACCTATACCTCATCTTCTCATATTTCAATAGGTCTTGCTTGTGACGGGTCGGATCTTGCGACGGGTATTTTGTGAGAGGAAATGGGTAGAGGGGACAAGGTGGGCACCCCCCATGTGCTTCTCCACTCACCCTTGATGGGTATTTTGTGAGAGAATATGGTATCCGTCTTAAGCTTGCGACGGATAGTGTCCGTCACAAATGAGAATTTGTGCTCATATTAATCAATACTAACGATTAACTGAGAAAAATCCAACTTATAACCTCATTTATCTCTCACTGAATTTGTAGAAGGGAGACCTGTGAAACCGGTTTCCACGGCCTATTAATCTGAAATCTTTCATACTCTTCTCACTTGAAACAAAACCAAAACCCCCCTTCACTCCTTAATCAAATTAAAAACAAAGCCTTGAAAATCTAATCTCATTGCATTCATCTTCAACTTAGAATGAAAGCAATTGACCAGCTGTATGTTTACTACCAGTTCAATTCACAGCAGAACTACGGAGAAACAAAACATAAAAGTTTGAATCTCAAGATGGCGGAGCAGTATATTCGAGAGTGTACAATTACAAATTTTTCAAATTATCAATATCAAAATTCAACAAATGAAATAATTTAGTCCAAATAAAAGTGGAATCTCACTTTCTCATTTTCCACTTTAAAAAAAGTAAACAAGAAACCATTGTTTATTGATCTTGTTCACGCACAAGATCCCAACCCAAAATTTCTCATCTAACTATTTCATCTTCTTTTTTTATCTTCCAGTAAATCCAAAATCAAAGAGAGAAACAAATTTAACCCCCAAACCTCTTGCATCTAGTTAAAGATGAGATCTTGTATACCCCAAGTCCCAACATTCCTAGTGCCGTCATTTATGTTCACGCGAAGTCGGATGTCTGATTAGAGAGTGTTATACTCCATTGATTTCAAGCTTTTTAGCTAGTTTGTATCCAATAATTTGATTATTTGGTTAGTGGATTTTTCTGGGTTGTTGATGAAATTTGGGGTTGGAGTGCTTCATTGAAAGATTTTAGCAAGTGATTTTCTAGGGGTTGTCTTTAATTTGGGAATTCTCAAATGGGAAACAAATAATTAGGAAATAAAACTTAGAAAAATTGACGCTTAAGAAAAATAAATGGAGGAAAAAGAAGAAGATAAATGAAAATTTGAGTAAAAAGAAGAAGATTGAAGGAATACGTAAGCAGAAAGATTAGAAACAAAAACACAACAGATGACCTGATAGGATACCGGTTACAGCAGGTCAAAATAGGGCAAAGTTCAATAAAAGTTAAATGACGTGTTAAGTCGGATTTTTCTCAGTTAAACTTAAGCATAGATTAATATGAGAAGGGTAGACATAAGTTGGATTATTCCCATTAAATAACCCTTATTATTATCATGTTTAAGTATAGTTTTAATTGTTATTAAGTTAGGGTTTCTATAGATTGATGGTTAGGGTTGATATAGATTGGGGGTTTGGTTAATTTGTTAACATTATGTTGATTGAGGAAACAAATTATAATCTATATCAACCCTAACTTAATTTGTTTATATACCATGAAACTTAATTTGGCAAATTATGATAAAGTATGATAGGGTTCGGTTGATATAGATTGGGGGTTTGGTTAATTGGTGTAGTATTATTAGAATATGTAAATATTATTGTTAGAATATTTCTTATTCAGGTAAATCTTCAGTTAATTTGTATCCTAGTTTAGTTTATACTCTTGCTAATTATATGGGATTACATTCCCTATATTTAGATGGTAATTATTGAGTCCCCATGATTCTAACAATAATAATATTCTAACAATAATATTTACATATTCTAATAAGTATGTTAGTTTTAGTATTGTTTTTGTTAATATTTGTAATTTTGATTAGTGTTAGTGTTAGTATTTGGTTTTGATAATGATGATAATGGTTATGTTAGTGTTAGTGTTGTTAGTTTTGCTAATATTTTTCACTCATTAAGATGATGTTATATGTTAGTTAGTTAGTTAGTAATATTATATTTTAATTTGTAATTATTGTTGTGTGGGTTAATGTTAGTGTTAGAGATTGTAACTATTGTTAGTATTGGGGTTTTGATAATTTTCATAATTTGAGTTAGTGTTGTTAGTAAAGAAGTTTTGATTAGTGTTGTTAGTATTGTTGTTTGATTAGTTTTAGTAAGTTGATAATATTAGCGTTGGTTAATGTTTAGATTAAAATGAAGAGATTGGAGCGTACATGCATGTACGAAGAAAGACTTGATAAGAAATGACGTCCTACCGCTAGATTTGTAAAGGGGGTTGCCGAGTTTATTGAATTTGCTAAACAACAAGATGAGTATGATTTAGTAGTAAACAAACTTAGGTGTCCTTGTATTAAATGCGAAAACATGAATATCTACATGACATTGAGATTCAAGAACATCTTTATACAAAACGGCTTTTTGTCCAAACTACTACAATTGGATTCTCATGCAGAATCTTATTTTCACTTCCGCGAACAATCTCAAATCCCACAAAATGAGAACCCACATGAGATATGTTTAGTTGATGCCTTTTGAGTCTAATATTTTCAATAATGATCATATACCAATGAATGAAGAAAAACCACACCCACAAGCAAAAGCCTTTTTTGACATGTTAAAGGCGAGTGAAAAACCACTATATGAAGGGAGCAAAGTGTCATTGTTAGAAGCCGCCTCTAGGATAGTAACTTTGAAATGTGAGTACAATTTGCCATTTAATTGTGTTGATGACATTTCTTCTTTGATTGAGGATGTTATCCCCGATAATAATGTCATGCCCCGATCATTCTACAATACCAAAAAAGTAGTGAAAGGTCTACAACTTCCGCATTACAAAACTGATGCATGTCCCGATGGATGTATGCTCTTTTGGAAGGATGATGCCTTGCTTGACAAGTGTATTAAATGTCAAAAGGCTAGATATAAGACAATTGAAGGAAGTATTGTCTTGAATGGTAAAAAAGGAAAGAATGAAAAAAAGAGAGGTGAAGAGTAAGAAACCAATACCCGAAAACCCTGTAACTTACTTTCCTCTAGCTCCTAGACTTCAAAGAATGTTTGCTACCAAAAACATTACCGAGCAAATGAGATGGCACAAGGAAAATCTTCGTACTCCGGGAAAGATGTGTCATCCGAGTGATGGAAAGGAATGGAAGCGGTTTGATATGCTTTATCCCGACTTTGTCGAGAAACCCCGTAATGTGCGACTTGGCCTGTGTACGGATGGTTTTGCTCCATTCGGTCAGTATGGTAAAAAGTACTCTTCTTGGCCCGTATTGGTCACTCCATACAACTTACCTCCTTGGTTATGTATGAAAAAACAATTCATTTTCTTGTTAGTAATTATTCCTGGTCCTGATAATCAAAAAACCGCCTTAGATGTTTATTTGCAACCTTTGTTGGAAGAATTGAAACAATTGTGGGAAGTAGGTGTGCAAACATATGATGTGTCACTAAAGCAAAATTTTCAACTAAGAGCTTCAATGTTGTGGACCATTAATGATTTTCCCGCCTACGGAATGCTATCTGGATGGTCTACCGCGGGAAAACAGGCATGTCCTTGTTGCATGTACCAAAGCAAAGCATTTTCGCTTCCTTGTTCCAAAAAAGTGAGTTGGTTTGATTGTCATAGACAATTATTACCGGGGGGGCATGCCTTTAGGAGCTACAAAAAAGCTTTCAGAAAAGGTAAAGTGGAGCGGAATCATGCTTTAGATCGACTTCCGAGGGATAAGGTGTGGGATATGATTTGTGATTTATCACGTATTGTAGATTGTACTAAAGCAGAGACAGATGAGCTGAAAAAGAAGAAAATTGGTTGGTTTAAAAGAAGCATTTTTTGGGATCTTCCTTATTGGAAGACGATGTTAATTAGGCATAATTTTGATATAATGCATAGAAAAGAACTTCTTTGAGCAACTCATTCACACGATTATGGATAAAAAGGGAAAGACTTGTGATACTGTTAAATCACGAGAAGATTTGAAGACAATTTTTCATCGTCCCAAACTCCACATTCGTAGAGATGAGATTAAGCCAAAATCTATTTTACACTTGACAAAGCTCAAAGGAAGGTATTATGTGAGTGATTAAGAAAGTTAAAATTTCCTGACGGATATGCATCCGATTTTAGTCGATGTATTAATATGAAGGAGCTAAAGTTGCAAGGCTTGAAAAATCATGATTGTCATCTCTTCATGGAACGATTATTACCTATATCTTTGAGACATCTCCTTCCCATTCCCGTGTGGAATGTAATTGTTGAGATAAGTCAATTTTTTCGAGATTTATGTTCGTCTTCAATATGTGTTGATGACATGATTCGTCTTGAGGAGCAAATACCAAAGATATTGTGTAAGTTCGAGATGATATTTCCTCCATCATTTTTTAATTCCATGGAGCATGTACCGATACATTTGCCTTACGAAGCCAAAGTATGAGGCCCCGTCCAATATAGGTGGATGTATCCATTTGAAAGGTAAGAGCTAACTATTAATTAAATTATAATTATTATCGTACTATATTGAATACTAGTCTTAACAACTATTAATCCCATCAATTATTGAATAGGTTTCTTAATCACGTGAAGAAGAAAATTGGTAACAAACCTCGGGTTGAAGGTTCTATATGCAATGCGTATTTAACGGAAGAGATTGCAAATTTTTGCTCTCTTTACTTTGAAAAACATATAGAAACCAAAGCAAAATACTTGAGTGTTGATAAAGCGGATGAACTTGAGACAAGTTTACCCGAGTTTTTCCAAATGCATGATGATGAGGGTTGTTCATCAATTGGGAGAGCAAGATATTTGGATGACAAAGAATATGATCGTGCTCACATTTACGTTCTTTCTAATTGTGAGATTTTGGAATCATATGAAACGGAATTTGTGAATGATTTCATTAAAGCACATCCTAATGTAAGTAGAGATGATGTTTGGAGTAACCATGAGGATCAATTTACAGCATGGTTTCGGAACCATGTAATTGAGTTAAATATCCTAGATGATGTGATAAGGACTTTGGCCTTCGGTCCTTCACGAATGGTTAAAACGTGGAATCGTTACTCAATCAACGGATTTAATTTCCATACATTCAACTACGGTAAAGATAAGGCGAGGTGCAATTATGGTGTTACTATTTCTTCTCTTGATGACAATGAATACTATGGTATAGTTGAGGATATCTTTGAGTTAAGCTATAATGGGCGTGAACGTTCTTATAAAACTGTCTTATTTAAGTGTGAATGGAAGGATAACTCTGTGGCCGGTATGAAAGTTCATGAACGTTATAAACTCGTCGAAGTGAATCATACCCGGACATACTCAAAGTATGATCCATTTATACTCGCACATCAAGCCAATCAAGTATATTTTGCTTCTTATCCAAGCACGAAGAACGATAGAAATCAAAAGCATTGGTGTGCAATCTTTAAGACAAAAGCACGCTCACAAGTAGATACGACTTTTTTTCAAGAAGAAATAGTATCTAGCGGGTTTATGCATGTTGTCTCCACCTGATGAAATCATTTATGAGAATGGAAATGAAGAGGGTGAGGATTTGGAAAATGAGGACGGTGATGGTCAAGTTGACGGTGATGGTGGTGGTGATAGTGATGATGATAATGAATCAGATGGTGATGATAATGATGACGACTGTGATGATGATGATTAATTGGGTAAAGATATATATTTTAAGTTGAAAGGCTTTCATTATTTTTAGGTTTTTATTTTAGGTTTTTTTTATGTTATTAACAGTTTCTAACAATTATATTTGTGTAATTGTAGATGGCGGGAGGTCGAGGTAGACAACGTGGCGGCGGTTCTAATAGACGCCATAGTACTTCTTCAGTCGGCGAGGGGGATATGGAGGTTATTGATCAGGGTCTGGTGGTTCAGGAATCGACCAATGACGATGAGTCCTCTGATCAGGCATCAGAGATCCAGTTCACCTCGGACGGGAAGATTATACTTGATTCCGCTGGGTTTTTGGTAAGACAACGACCAATGTCTTTAATTTATTATTTTATAATTATTTAACATTATTTAACATAAATGCATACTTGTCCTTAATAATATAAATATTATTTTTCAAGTTTTGGCTCAAATAAAGGTTGTACGAGGTTGTACTCAAAGTACAAAGATGAATATGACGGGGGTTGCTCCTACTTGTTGGACAAAGGCTACACCCACACAAAAAGAGGAATGGTTCAATAACTTTAGGGTATATTTTTGTTTATATTTTGTTATATTATTATAATTTTCAATTAATAATTTATTTTACTAATACTTTAGTGACACATCATATGTTTGCACATCATATTTTGGTTCAATAAAATTTTGCTTTAGTGACACATCATATGTTTGCACACCTACTTCCCACTATTATTTCAATTCTTCCACCAAAGGTTGCAAATAAACATCTAAGGCGGTTTTTGGATTATCAGGATCAGGAATAATTAGTGACAAGAAGATGAATTTTTTTTTCATACATAACCAATGAGGTAAGTTGTATGGAGTGACTAATACGATCCAAGAAGAGTACTTTTTACCATACTGACTGAATGGAGCAAAACCATCCGTACACAGACCAAGTCGCACATTACGGGGTTTCTCGGCAAAGTCGGGATAAAGCATATCAAACCGCTTCCATTCCTCTTCATCACTCGGATGACACATCTTTCCCGGAGTACGAGGATTTTCCTTGTGCCATCTCATTTGCTCAGCAATGTTTTTGGTAGCAAACATTCTTTGAAGCATAGGAGCTAGAGGAAAGTAAGTTACGGGGTTTTCAGGTATTGGTTTCTTACTCTTTTCACCTCTTTTTTTTTTGATTCTTTCCTTTTTTACTAACCTTCAAGACAATACTTCCTTCAATTATCTTATATCTAGCCTTTTGACATTTCTTACATTTGTCAAGCAAGGCATCATCCGTCCAAAAGAGCATACATCCATCGGGACATGCATCAGTTTTGTAATGCGGAAGTTGTAGACCTTTCACTACTTTTTTGGTATTGTAGAATGATCGGGGCATGACATTATTATCGGGGATAACATCCTCAATCAAAGAAGAAATGTCATCAACACAATTAAATGACAAATTGTACTCACATTTCAAAGTTACTATCCTAGAGGCGGCTTCTAACAATGACACTTTGCTCCCTTCATATAGTGGTTTTTCACTCGCCTTTAACATGTCAAAAAAGGCTTTTGCTTGTGGGTGTGGTTTTTCTTCATTCATTGGTATATGATCATTATTGAAAATATTAGACTCAAAGGCATCAACTAACATATCTCTATGTGGGTTCTCATTTTGTGGGATTTGAGATTGTTCGGGAAGTGAAAAATAAGATTCTGCATGAGAAATCCAATTGTAGTAGTTTGGACAAAAGCCGTTTGTATAAAGATGTTCTTGAATCTCAATGTCATGTAGATATTTCATGTTTTCGCATTTAATACAAGGACACCTAAGTTTGTTTACTACTAAATCATACTCATCTTGTTGTTTAGCAAATTCAATAAACTCGGCAACCCCCTTTACAAATCTAGCGGTAGGACGTCATTTCTTATCAAGTCTTTCTTCGTACATGCATGTACGCTCCAATCTCTTCATTTTAATCTAAACATTAACCAACGCTAATATTATTAACTTACTAAAACTAATCAAACAACAATACTAACAACACTAATCAAAACTCCTTTACTAACAACACTAACACAAATCAGAAAATTATCAAAACCCCAATACTAACAATACTAAATAAATTAATACTAACACTACCACCAATCAAATCCCAATACTAACAACAACAATAAAAATTAAAATCACTAACACTAATTCAAATTTCACAAAACCCTAACTAAATAACATCTAAAAACCTAATAAACATCACAAATCTTTAAATATATCTATCAAATCATAAAAAACTAATGAAAATCATAAATAAAACAAGTAAACTTAACATTAATTTAAGAAATTGAAATTAAAACTATAAACATACCTTCAAAAACTAAAAGAAAATTAAAAGTGGTAGTTGGAGAGGAGAGAGATCCCGCCGTTGGAGTAGTGGTCGGAGTGTGGGGTTGACGGAGTAGAGTGGTGGTGGTGTCGGAGCAAGGCGATTTCGGGTTAATTTGGGTTTTTTTTTTCAGAAATGGTAAAGTAAGAGGCAAGGGGTAGCGTGAAAGAATCTGACTATAAGACGTTTTGGCGACTGATTTTGCCGACTAATTTTCAGTCGCCAATTTGGGCAACTGAAAATTGGCGACTGATTTTTAGTCGCCAATTTGGCGACTGAAATCAGTCGCTAAATTGCTTTTCAGTCGCCAATTTGGCGACTGAAAGTAGTCGCCCGATTTTTTCGACAGATTTTTTGGAGACTACTTCGGTCGCTAAATTGGCGACTGCTTTAAGTCGCCGATTTGTGAATTTAGTCGCAAATTTGGCGACTAATTTAAGCGGTCGCCTTTTATTAGTCGCCTGAAATGAAAATTCTTCTAGTGGTAAAACTCAGGTCTTTCCGGTCCGTACCGGAAATAACCGGTCTGGGACCGGACCAGAAATTGGAATGTTAAAAAAAGTTGGACCGTAGACCTGACCAGAATTTTTAATTCCGCTTCAGGTCAGGACTGGATCTTGCACACCACTAGCTTAGGGTCGTTTAGGGTTTTAAGGTTTATGGTTTTAGGGTTTAGGGTTTAGGGTTTAGGGTTTAGGGTTTAGGGTTTAGGGTTTAGGGTTTTAGAGTTTAGGTTTTACGGTTTAGGGTTTAGGGTTTTAGAGTTTAGGTTTTAGGGATTTAGGGTTTTAAGGTTTAGGGTTAGGTTTTAGGGTTTATGGCTTAGGGCTTAGGGTTTAGGGCTTAGGGTTTAGGGTTTAGGGTTTTAGGGTTTGACAATTTTATTTGAATTTTGAGTCAGATTTTGGTTAGTAGGTTTGAATACAAGTTAGATCGAGGTCGTCACGATTAAGGTCGCGAAACAAATTAATACGTCAAAGTGATACTTCGTATGTAATACTCATTCTTTTTTGTATATACGAGGTTTTCTTAATGGTCATTAATTACCTTTGAATTTTACGCTTTCATACGAGTATTCATTTCAAAATATTTTTTTTCTTTTATTTTAAGAGGTATTATAAAGAGAGGTATCATCTTGAGAATGACGTATATATAAAAAAAAAATTACTCCGTAGAAGAAATAGTAAATCTCCTGGGATAAATAGAAAAGTTAGGACCATTGTAGCAATTTCAAATTATCCGACGCTTTCTAAAACAAAAGAAAACATGAAGTTGAATTGAGTTGGTTGTCGTATAGTATTACTCGTGTCTACGTGTACTTCATAAAAGTGAAAAAAAATACCCTGTGAATTTCACGGGCATAAAACTAGTTATATATATAAAAGTTAAATGCTATTTAACTCGTTTTAATATTAGGAGGGATATATAGAAATTAATTAATTCCAAACTAGCATAAACTATGTGCTAAAGCACGGTATTTTGTAGATTTTACATTTATATAGAGATTTCTCGTGTAAATTATTTGCATAAAGTAATTGTACTTTTATTTTTTATATAAGATAGTAAATATAATATTAGTAAGAGGTGAAAAAATAAAGTTATAATCTTCATTCTATTAAAACAAGAACATATAAAACCATCACATTAATCCACCTCATCATGTTAGTTTTCTTTTTATTTATTTTTATTTTTTTGTCTTTATTCTTTTTTTCCGCATTTTATGTATCAGTTTGCTTTTTACACTAAAGAAATACACTAATTTGAACATGCAGCTATTTAATAATCCTAAATTATGAATTAAAAGTTTACATTAATAATAAATTACATTGATATGTCAAAAATCCTGAAAATTAATAATTTAAAATTACAATCAACAAAAAATTACTCAATTATATAATATTACCTTACACCGTTTTACTAAAGCAAAAAATAAAATTAAAAAAATAAGTTCATATTTACACTAAGGCAATACAATAATTTGAACATGCAACTTTTTAATAATCCTAAATTATGAATTAAAATTTTACATTAATAATAAATTACATTGATATGTCAAAAATCCTGAAAATTAATAATTTAAAATTACAATCAACAAAAAATTACTCAATTATATAATATTACCTTACACCGTTTTACTAAAGCAAAAAATAAAATTTAAAAAATAAGTTCATATTTACACTAAAGCAATACAATAATTTGAACATGCAGCTTTTTAATAATCCTAAATTATGAATTAAAAGTTTACATTAATAATAAATTACATTGATATGTCAAAAATCCTGAAAATTAATAATTTAAAATTACAATCAACAAATAATTACTTAATTATATAATATTACCTTACACCGTTTTACTAAAGCAAAAAATAAAATTAAAAAAATAAGTTCATATTTACACTAAAGAAATACAATAATTTGAACATGCAGCTTTTTAATAATCCTAGATTATGAATTAAAAGTTTACATTAATAATAAATTACATTGATATGTCAATAATCCTGAAAATTAATAATTTAAAATTACAATCAACAAAAAATTACTCAATTATATAATTTCACCTTACACCGTTTTACTAAAGCAAAAAATAAAATTAAAAAAATAAGTTAATAAGAACCCCTCCCCCCCAAAAAAAAATACATTCTTTTGAACTTATCTTCTTTAATTTGGTTTAAGAAAAATACGAAAAAAAAATTACGTACGTATTCTAAATCTCTCACTAAATACTCACACTACAATCTACTCGGATAGATCTAATAAATTATCGAAGTGCCATTTTTTATGTGTTACGTGCATAAAACTATTAAAAAATTGCCTTGGTTAAACTAATTACATGCATAAAAATACTTACGTTATAACCAAAAAAGGAATAAAAATTTACCATGTAGATTAGAAGCATTTAAAAATAAATCCGTCATTCCTAAGGTAAAATTCAACATACATAACATTGTAATGTACAATGGATGATTTTTTTATATTCAAATTAAATTATTTTTAAATTTATTGATTATATAAACAAAGGATAATTTGAGATAAAGGAAACACATTCATACATTTATACGAAAATGAGAGTAGAAGAAGATAGAAAAATAGAGAGGCAGACGATTAATTTTAGTGACGTAGGATTTTGGTGATTGGAATGGTGGGATTATATATGGTCATATGGTGGTACATATGGATTCTCAATAAGTCTTGCTTAAGACGGTACTATTCGTCTTAAGTTTAACACGGGTCAAACAAAACCATATAGTCGCAAAACGTTTTGTATTTTTCAGGGAACACATGAGATGATTTGATATGTATTGACCTGTGTTAAGTTTAAGATGGATAATGTCCGTCTTAAATAGAATTTGTGATGGATTATTTGAAGTGTTTGAGCTTTGTTTATTCCTCAGTTCGACCTAATTCAAAATAGATTGTACCCGCATAATTATAAACTCATCCAACTAACATGAGCCGAAATCATGTCGCTAAAGTTTGCTAAGTTAAAATGTGTAAATGTGAATGAATAATCGTGTTATTTTCATTTCGTCGATGTTACATGTAACAATATTGCTTATTTTCTTCATTTTCCAGATTATTTTATAATACGAATATATCGAACATACACACCTTAAATTAAAAATAAAAATAAAACTATGCACAAGTTGTCAAGTTATATTAATTTATTATTCATACTATGTTTTTTATTTTATAGTTGATAAAAGTCTACAATCAATACGGCTGGTTTGTGAAATAAGTCAATAATTATTGTCCAATACTCAAGTTCTCTACTCTCGGATATTACAAACGTCTCTCTGACGTATTTGATACCGTGTTTTGCAAAGTAATGATGTTTACACAAAATATACTATAATTTGTAAGTTTATTAGATTTTTTCTACTATTTGTAAATGATAGGAAGTATTGTTCAAAGTTTCAATTTTAATTAACAGTTATTGAAATTTTATATCAATATTTATGCATTAATTCGAATATTTTTTATACAAGTTAATACCAAACTGCACGGGTGTAAAACTAGTATATTAATAATATTCAATTAATATTGTTTTTCAAATATTTTCAGGTGTGTGATAAAATATTGAAATGGATATGTGGTGATAATAGCAATGAATATGTGTAATTGATATAGAAAATTATGATTCTTATTTTTTTGTGCAATAATAACATTAAGTCTTGCTAGATGACTCTCCGTCAAAAGCTTAAGACGACGGGCTAAGTATATCAAGTGTTGGTAATAAAGACAAAAGTTTTGGTATATTTTTGGCAATAAGTTAGGTGATTTGATATGTATTTACCCGTCTTAAGCTTAAGACGAAATGTTCATCTGAAATGATAATTTGTGCAATAATAATTACAAATTTTCCGCATGATTATGCGTGGGCCCGAATTTTCAGCAAAGATAATTACAAAAAGTTTCAGCAATGATTGAATATAAGCTTAACTGAAATATGCACTATATTTTTCAACAACCAACTCAAACGAAAAAATATTAATCTTAATCTTTTAGTTATACTAAAATTCTTTCTCATTTCTTTGCTCTTTCCTATCCCTCCATTTTTCGGAATTACTTTTTCACGTACGAATTTTACTCTTTCACATACACTTTTTCATTAATTTTTTATATCTTACCCTTTTTCCTTAACCTAACTAAATGAAATCTTATATGTAGCTTTTTCCCTAAAACCGAATCTAATTGTTTTAAACTTGAATAATGGATTATAATTCTTTGTTGAAATTATTAGGATTTACGGGTATAACTTATTGAAATTAATATGTTTATTTGTTTAACAATAAGGGTCAATGGTTGGTGGGAGGCGCAATGGTTAGGGTGGGTAGTCATGGTACCGGGCCGGGTTCGGGCTGGGCCGGGCTGACCCGGTGGCGGGCCGGGTTCACCTGGTCTGACCCGGGCCAGGCCCGTTGGGGAGGGCGGGCTGAGCCGGGCCGGGCCGGGCTCTTTGAGTGTTGACCCGGGCCTGGCCCGTGGGGTTGGGGTGGGCGGGTTTATTCAGGGCCGGGCCGGGCCGGGCCAGTAGAGTAGTTCGATTTTTTTTTTTTTTTTGAACTTAAATGTGGAGAAAAGAAAAAAAATAATACGATAATTGGTAGCTTACATAATTAAAATGGTTTACATTCCTCCATAATAGAATCGCCTTACATACTCATGACTTACATAATACGATAATTAAATAATTAGTAACTTACAATCTTACATAATTAAAATGGCATACATTCCTCATTTCCTTCATAATAGAAACGACTTACATATTAAATGACTACGAATTGAAATATTACATGACGTGGAGAGACAAACTATAAAATACATACTATAAAGAACACAATGTAAGAGACAAAATATAAAAGACATAATGGGTTTTTAATTTTTTTTTAAAAAGGGCTTGATCAAAATGAATATAACTCTTTCAAATAATACCAAATTAATTTAATTTGATATTAAGTAAAAAAATTATAATTATTAAGGTGCCTACGTATCTCGAAAGAATCAAAGCCGACGTAGTTCTTTACTTACCCGACTTACCTTTTTATGGATTGGAGGTGTATCTTTAGTTCCCGGATGATGCATCGGTAGCCACTATCTCGTCGGCTTCTAATGGGTCGAACTCCTTTGCCCCTTGACGTCTTATCTTGGCTAGATCCCAATCTCTTTTGCACACACACATCTTTACGGTTGGGGGAGCCAAACGAGATCTTTTATCATCTAGAACTCTTCCACCTGCACTAAAAGCGGATTCCGACGCAACCGTAGAAGCGGGAACAACAAGCACATCTCTAGCTATTTTTGATAGTAAGGGGAATTGGATGGAACGGGCTTTCCACCAAAGAAGGATGTTGAAATCCGTATCATTAGTATCAACCCCATGCGTTAAATAATCGTCAAGTTCTTTTGTAGCGAGAGTAGAAGTGGAGGACGATGAGGATTGGGTTCTCCGAAATAAAATAGAATGAAGTTGGTCGTCGAAACGAGCGCTTTTTGTAGTTACGGAACTACTAGAAGAAGACTCCCCCTTATCCTTAGCATAAATCTTACATAATTCACGTAAAACATCAATACATTTTTGGACATATATTTCAACATCAAAGTCGATAATATTAAGCATTTCATAATAAAAGAGTAAACTATTAGTTAAACCTATTTGTTTAACACATGGATCTAATAAGGAAGCTACGCCATATATATATGGAAAAGAAGTAAAATATTTTACCCATTTTGTTTTCATATCATCAACAATTGGTATTAAACATGGTTCAACATTTTCAGCAGTTTTAAAAGCAATAACAATTTTTAAACATTCAAGTATAACTAAATGCACATTAGGCTCGTACACAAGAGAAAAAACGTTGGTGGCATTGTAATACGGTTTTAATAAGTTACAAACATTAGCGGCAATTGTCCACATACTATTATCAATCATTGCATCTTCATCACGTTGGTGACTATTATAAAACTCAGTTAAAACATTTTTATACCTTAAAGCTTGTTTAATCAATTTATATGTCGAGTTCCACCTAGTGGCACAATCGGTACCCCATTGTTTATTTCGTAACCCATGTTTATCACATAATGTTTTCCATTGTGTTTTCATCGATCTAGCATTTCTAGTCCAATTAATACAAGTTTTAATGGGTTCTAAAAGTGGTGCTAAAAAAGCAAGTCCTTCTTGAGCCGACAAATTAATAATATGGGCACAACACCTAACATGCACAAGATCACCATTTAGCAATAAATCATCCATTTGAAGAACATAATCAATACATTTAGTATTAGCCGATGCATTGTCAAAAGAGATGGAGAAAAGCTTTTTAGTCAAATTAAATTTATCTAACGTTTTCTTAAGACGCAAATAAATGTTATAACCGGTGTGTTTTTCTTCCATGATATCAAAAGCAATAATACGTTTTTGTAGAAAAAAATCATTATCAATCCAATGGACGGTAACACACATAAATGGATTATTTTGTTTTGAAGTCCATGTGTCACTAGTTAATGCTACTCTACCATCAAAATTAGCAAAATATGCAATCAATTCTTTTTTTTGTTCTTTATATTGTGCCATAGTACGATCTTTCAAAGTGTGACGGTTAACATGAGAATAAGACGGTTGTAAAGCAAGCCTATTAAAATTTTCCAAATTTACACTTTCACCATAAGTAAAAGGCAACTCTTCAAGATTAACAAAAGTGGCCATATGATCAATCATATTTTTTTGGGAATAAAAGAAAGGCTTACCTCCGCCGGCTTGTTCACTCATGAAACCGCTTAGTTGAGTTTGAGTTTGGCTACCAACACCACTTGCGGTGATACCATGGTCGTTCCTCAAGTGCCGACTCATACTTCCAAACCCGGTTCCAATGGACCAAGCATAAGATTTCATAATCTTTTTTATGTCACGGCAAACCGTGCATACACAACGAAAATGCCTTGGTTTATTTGGGACGGGCACTTTCTCGTAATATTTCCATACATAGGACACTTTTCCTGATGGTTTACTTCCACCCGCTTCTTCTTCTTCTTCTCCTTGTTCAACTTCTTCATTACGGTTAGAACCTACAATAAATTAAAATAATATAATTAGATATGTGAAATTGTGAATCAAAAAAAAATTGTAGTAAAATAAATAATAACACTAATTAAAAATCGAAATTGAAATATAATAATAACACTAATTGAAAAAAAAATTTATTACCCTCTTGAGACGCAAACATGGCTTCAAATTCTTCCGGAGTATAATCTCTTCCCTCTTCCATTTTTTATATAATTATAATTTTTATATTTTTATATAATAGTAAGTATTAAAATTATATTGTAACTATTATAAAAACTTGAAAATTGATATATGTAAAAATGTAGAATAGAATAGATAGAGAAGTGAGAAAGTGTGAGGATTAGTGTTAGAATTAGGGGGTATTTATAGGAAATTAAGTAGGGAAAAAACAAAAAAAAAATTAAAAAAATAAGAAAAATGGCATATAGCCGTTGGGACTCAACTCCAACAGCTATATTTGGGTGGGGCGGGCCAAGGCCGGGCCGGGCCGGGCCGGCCAGGAGGGCGGGCTGGGGAGCGGGCCGGGCTAATAATCATGGACCCGGGCCCGGCCAGGGGGGAGGGGCGGGCTGGAACGGGTATGGCAACGGGCCGGGCCGGGCCGGGTCATAATAGCCAGATGGCCGGGTCGGGCCGGGCCGGGCTGACCCGCCCTTTTCCCCATGTCTAATGGGTGGGTGGGCTGTGGTTGATTATTCTAACTTTTCAAGAATTATATTTGAACTCATCATAATTACAGAGAATTTAATTGAAATTCGACGTTAAGCATAATTTTGCAAAACGATTCACAATGATAAACATGACGTCAGAATATATACAAGTGTAGTATCAAACACTTGCTTGGTAAATTTCTGTTGTAGTGCTGAACGATTAACATACAACTTGTTGGGGAAAGCATGTCTGGTGAAGGGAGGATCAGGGAGGGACGAGAAATAGGTGTATGACTAATATGTATGATTAATAGGGATTATTCTGCGGGGAATGAAGGGGCAGCAAGTGTAAGGGGAGGCTGGATATGGGTAGCTGGAGAAATGGGGCACCGAGATCGGCCGGAGCATGAGTCATCGGTGTAAGGTTGGACGAAGGGAGGTGAAGTGAAGGGAGTTGAAAAAATAATTTGAGGCGAGAGAGAGGGAAAATGACAAGGGTAATATTGTAAAAGTCGTATGTGAAAGAGTAAAATCCGTATGTGAAAAAGCACGTCCCCTATTTTTTACACCCATTAATAAAAGAAGGGTTTTTCTACATGGTACCCCTGTTATTTTTTCGAATTCTACATAATACCCCTCCTTTATTCGAAATCTACATGGTACTCCTAAACTTAGTAAATAGTACATATAATACCCAAACTACTAAAAATCAAGTCTTAAAACCCCTAAATTATAAAAAGAAAATATGTTTATGATTAACTAAACGATATTTATGTTACTGGCATGCCAAATTATTGTCAAAAGATCAACAAAAAGTGCATAATATACACGTTTAAAAGAGGCCGGTTATTGCATTTTGGGTATTTTGAGATGTTTTCATTAAGTTTAGGGGTATCATGTAAATTTCGAAAAATAAAGAAATACTATTTAGAATTCGAAAAAACACAGGAGTACCAATATACTGTAAGACGAGAAATGTCGTAACAATAAAAACAGATATTAGAAATACCGACGTAAGTAGTGACGTGGAAAGGAGCCACTGCCTTGAAAACTATTTTCCGGTACGACCGTGGTGGCGATCAGCTAATGGCCGGTAGTTCCCCAAGGATTACACTACTGCTACCTCTCAGACTCGCCCACTCGAGACTGACAGGTCTGGAAAGATCGTATTACTTTACCCAGAGAATTATAGAGAAACAGAGAGGAGAAGAGAAGAGTGTTGTGTTGTTGTTGTGTGTTTATGAACCAGAGAGAGCAGGTATTTATAGCAAAATAACAGCTGTTACAGGAGGCAGAAATTGCTCCTGAAACTTAGCCAACAACTCGAGAAAGTGGGAGTGAGACTCTCTACCACTAAGCCCAAAAAGATAGGCATAGCCCGCCGCAGGCGATTGCCAAATCCCGGATCCCAGATCTCGAAACCGGGCCGGTCGGGCTCGGGCACGCCCGCGCGCGTGTGCGAGCTGAATTAAGGACCTCGCAGAGTCTCTACACCCTTAACCCACTAATGATATGGTATGGTAAATGATGTAATAACATTCACTACAAATGTGGAACAATTGCAAAAAAAACCCACAAGAAACAAAAGCCCCTATCGTGTTCCAACATATACCAGGTAGAAAAACCCATAAAACAATGAATACTCGAGTTGAATTCACAACTTAATTGACATTCGAGACTCCCCTCCTCCGAAATTCCAAAACTTCATCCAACTCATTATAATTGATGTAACAAATGATGACTCATATTCAAACAGAAGAGAAAAAGTAGGTGGTTTTTTCATTACGTGTTATGGACCCCACCCCACATCATCTCTATAACTCGACACCAAACATTTGTCTTTCTTTCTCTCTATAAACATACGCTTCCTTATTTCAGTTTGTTGCAAAATTTCTGATTAAATTAAATTACATAAATAAAACAAACAGCATGTCTTTGACTTTTACAACTAGTAGTACAAACCTCAACAACACACTCACACGTGGCCTGTTACTATTGGTCCTCCTACTGGGCTGGAAAGCCCAACCAATACAGGGGTACGAGACATTCGGGTTGGATATCCATCACAGGTTTTCGGATACGGTTAAACGGGTTTTGGACAGTAGTATGTTGCCGGAGAAGGGTACTGTGGAATACTACGCAACCATGGTTCAACGTGATACCACCGTACATGGTCGACGTCTTTCCTCCTCCGCCGCCGTGTCGAAAACTCCTCTTACGTTCGCGTCTGGCAACACCACTCACCGGATAAACCTCTTTGGATTGTATGTACTCTAATCATTGTTTTCGCCTTTAACAAAAATTTCTTCTATAAAGCGGTTTTACATTAAACTAACTCCTACATAACTTTTTTATTAACTTTACCGAGATATATTTATGTTTTTGATGTGTAGTTTTATACTTAAAGTTAAAACCATTTTACGGTAGACCACCTCTTGAATTAGAGGGGTTAGAACTTAGAACATAGAAACGGTTGAGCTTGTAGGCAAGTCGTAAATAAGAGTCCGACCGTTACGGAGGGGTCGTAAACTTGTAATTTATGTCTCCAAAGAAAATATAAGGTTATTCTCACTTTTTGAGACACTTCTCTCTCTTCAATATTTCTCAAAATATAAGAGTAAACATAATGAAATGTATACTGCAGTATTTTAAAGCTCTATAATAAGGAATTTTATGGTATAATTTTTATACGAGTAATTTTTAGACAAATATAATTTTGTAAAAATTAAAGTTAAAGACTCACATCCAAAAACAAAAAACGTTATGAAACGGAGGGAGCAAATACTTCTAGTTAATCGTCATCTAAGTATCTAACATTTTTAAGAAAGGTCTTGAAATTTGTATGTCACATACGATATTACTGGAATTTTTATACTCCGTATTAGGCGTGCTTCTAATGGTTACTTGCAATTGTTTTCCTCACAATATTTTCAAGTATCAACTCGACCCCATCATCAAATTTTTTTGGCTTTGTGCCCCCGTCGACCAAGTTGTTACTATTGTCACATAATATTTGCAAGCTACGCTACTACAACTTTAAGCTACAATTTATCTCAATGGTTTAGCCAATATACAACTACCTCAATTGGACCACATAACACATTTATCTATTTATCTATTCAATTTCTAAATTTCCAACTTAAAATTAAAACTTTTTTAATTATATCATTATTTCTATTGGTCAAAATTTCTTGTGGGTCCATTTAAGCAAATATCTCCATGGAGCTACTAGCTCAAAATTTCGGTGGGTCATTTTGAGCAAAGCTAGTTTACCTGAACTACTCCAATAATTGGATTACTAGCTTGCAATTTTATAAAATGTAAACTTTATCAACTATACTAACTTTCACAAATTCTCATTTGTGACGGGGTGAGCCGTCACAAGCTTAAGAGGGTTCAAGTTCCCTCACAAAGAGTAAGTGGAATCCATTCACCTCTCACTTTCTCTCTCACTTTCTCTTTTGTGAGGGGGGTTGATAAGTTTTAAGCTTGCGAAGGGTCTTCTCATTCCAAGTGAGACTTGCCGACTAACTTTTGAGTTATCATGGTTCTTTCATTCTTTCGTTTTAAATGGGTTTGTAGGCTCACTAGTCAGTAGTCACTAGTACAGAGGTGAATATTCTTTTTGAATTTGGTGAAAGAGTTGGCATGCTAGGAAGCTTTAAGCTTTTGCAATTTTTTTGAGCATTAGATGCTTAATTGCTTATAAATCTATAATAACCATTATTATAGTATAATACAACTATACTAGTAACTAATTATGGTAGAAAATTTTATTTATCATTAAGTCACCCTTGTGACGAATACATCCGTCACAAGTTTCCAACGGGTCTCTCACTTGAGTATATATGACAGATCTATGGAATCACAAATGACTTGTCTTTTCCCACTCATTCGGTAATATTTGATCCGTCGCAAATGAGAATTTGTTATTAATTATCGACAATTTTCTAGCATAGTGGTAGATGGAGGTATAATGGACATTAGGTCTTAGGTATGATTCCCCTGATCCCCTTCTATTGTAACGCCCTTGTAACTTATTTGACACCTAAAAAGAAAATGTTTTTTGTGTTACAAGATAATGCTGTGATTTTCTTTTTCTAAGTTGATTGTCTTAAAAATATATTCAATTTGAAAAAAATCGCGATTTCCTGATATCTTTGAGTTGACTTACGGCCAGCAAAAGTTCATTCGTTTAGAAAACTTTAACCGCATATAACTTTAGACTACACATTCATGAAATTATGTTTTCTTTTTCAAAATGATCGTCTTTTCGAGATCTACCGTTTAAAAGAAATCGCGGCTTTATTAACTCGTGACCAAGATATATTGAGCAGTTAAATTTATTTTTGAGGAAAAAAAAGCCATTCGGGAAAAAGTGCAAATCACCGAGATACCATGATAATGATCTGATGAACTTTCTAATTCGTTGTAAGAGTTATTTGATAAAAGCAAACAAATGATTGGGATGGAGATAGTATTTATTTATTTTTAGTACTTTTAAGTTAATAAATCAGATTATAATGAAAAAGTTGCTGAATGAATGCAGCTTGCAATATGCAAATGTGACAGTAGGTACGCCGGCAATGTGGTTTTTGGTGGCACTAGACACGGGGAGTGACCTGTTTTGGTTACCTTGCGATTGTGACAGTTGTGTCAAAGGGGTTAAAATTAGATCTCAGGAGGTATTATTCTCGCTTTTCGCTGATTATTCATTGTATATTTTCATCTAATATTTCCTTACAGTCTTAGACCATTCAAGAATAATGTAGTATCTGCTGTATGGAGTTAGACTTACGCTGGAAGTTGACACAATGCTACTTTAGTCATCTTTAAGACTTTAATGCATTTCCTTCCTTATTCATGGTCTATTTTTTGTTTTGTGCTTGTTACTGTAATGTGCCCTCCAACTTTTGTCCACATAAGAATAGGATACATTTGGATTGTATAGGAACGAATTGACAGATTCTACCTTAAGCAACCAACAATTCGATGATTTTAATCGAAATTTATAATATTTGATACCGGAAGGAGACAAAAGTTACACGCTGTATTAATTATGTGTTTATTTGGTAGTAGATGAGTAGTTCAGACATCTCTTTCGGTTGTTGTGCTAGCTTGTTCATCTTGGGTTGCTTTTTGAAAGTTTCTTCTTACAGGTGCAGTTCCTTTCATTTTGCTCTTTCGTTTTATTTCTATGTCCATCTGATTCGTGCTGTCTTTTGGACGCAAAGTACTTTCAGTTTCGAGAATTATTACATCACCTATAGTTCGAATCCTTCCAAAGTTATACCGCTTATAGCAGAAGCTTTATTAGAGGCATAGTGGTAATTAAATGGATCATAGTCAAAATTGAATACATTCAATAAGCTTCTCTTTTTCCCGTTCAATATGCATTTCACTGTCATTTTGAATAAGTGTGTTCGAGGATAGCACCCAGAGTATAAATTGACTCCTTAGATTGGAACAGGGTTTAATATTCACCATTGTTCTTGAACTGTTTGATGTACTGACAGACGAACAGTACACTAATACTAGATTCCTTCACTTACCGCCAGAAGGGGTTCATTACAGTTTTATCAATCTCTGCAAAATAGTTTCCGAGCTTGGAGGAAAGACGCTTCTCAATTGTCCAGAGGTTGTTGGTCGTGTTGGATACCTTCATGGCTTCACTGTAACCAATGTCGGCCTGACAAATGGGTCAAATTGAGTCTAAATTTGGTCATTTTGACTATTATGCACTTAGGATCAATCATTTTGTGTTAAGGTGTGTTATGTATGCACTATTATCGGCTCACTTAGGCTATGGCTTAGTTTAGTATGTTCACTCTGTTGTTAAGGTTTAAGTTGGGTCATTCCGATCTATGTTATGAAGTTTGTTATTTAGATTAGCTAAGGTGCACTATTGAATTAGCGGCTACATGTCAACCGGGCCATCTTTGGTTGTGTAATTTCCAAGTCGGCTCATTTCAAATTGGGTCATGTCAAGTGCTCATTTTGGATTTCGACTCGATTTGGGTTTAAGGATTTGTTTGACCTTTTCGGACATGCAAAGGGTGATCATTTTGGGTCGGTTCAGTTTTGCCAAGTTTAAAGACTAAACTAGTGAAGATATTTATTTATATGTCAAATGAAGATGGGATTGCCTATTTCTCTAATAACTTTTTTTGTGTGTTTTTGGTATCAGCTAGACTTTAACATTTACAGCCCAAGTACATCATCCACTGGTACTAAAGTTCCCTGTAACAGTTCCCTGTGTGGACATAAAACAAGCTGCTCGGAATCATCACGCACATGTGACTACAGTATCATGTATCTTTCCGCCAACACATCTTCAACTGGGTACTTAGTTGAGGACGTATTGCATCTTGTTACAGATGATCATCCCCCTAAACCGGTAGACACAAAGGTTCCCTTTGGGTAAGTGGTCATTCATGTTTACCTGATAATAGTTGTTTCCCGTCTTACAGTTTTGTGCTGTAGTTTCCTTTTGTACTTCAACGCTGAGCAACTTTGTCTGAATTAAGGCGCTGGTTGGTTCAGGGAATAACATTGTCCTACCAAGCGTAACTAGTTTACCCTTTGAAATTATAAAATGTCAAAATTTCCTTCTTACACGTATCGTTTTTCCTTCCATTTCTTATTCTAAAAACTAAACAACCAACCGACAGAAAACCTTTTTTTTAGTCCTATTGAAAATATTTTCCTCCAAGCCAAACAGCGCCTAAGGTGCGTAACATAAACATTTCCAATTAGTTTCAGTTTAGGCTCTTTTGTGATTCCACCAAGGCCTTTTGAGATTATACACACATGAATTTAGTTTTTTCTGGAATAATTTAAACTAATAGCAACCTAAAGAACTCGACTTCAAAGTCTATAATGTCATTTTCGGTACAACTGTCTTCTCTCTATCATCAGATAATCCTTAATTCATGCAGCTGCGGCGAGGACCAGACAGGGTCGTTTTTAGATGGGGGAGCTCCCAACGGTTTACTTGGGCTTGGCCTTAAAAGTATTTCTGTTCCTAGCATTCTCGCCAGTAGAAAAGTCGCCGTAAATTCTTTCTCCATGTGTTTCGGAGATGATGGAACAGGTAGAATCACGTTTGGGGATCAGGGCAGCTCGGATCAAAGTAAAACACCTTTCATTATTAGGCCACTAACGTAAGCAATCGCCTTTTTTTAAAAAAAAAAACTTGCTCAACAATTTCTGGTGTCAAGATCAAAGTTCACTTTAGACCTAGCAAACAGGCATTACGGATCGTTTGGAGTGTGCTGTTATCGGGATATTTTTGTTGATTTGGGTTTGGGTCATTTTCGAATCAATGGTTACTAATCCAGTCAATCATGTCATTTTGGATCACTTTCTGGCCGTTTCATATTTTAACGTTTTTTTGTTTCAAACTCATAATTTTGGTCGGGTCAAATACTCAAATAGCTTCAGATAGTTTTGTTGGGTCCATTTTCTCTCATGTGACATACTGACAATTGTTGTTGAAACTTGTTGCCAGCCCACACTACAACATTAGCGTAGAACAGATTATTGTGGGAGCCAAAACCTCCACAGTTGATGGCGTTTATGCAATTTTTGACTCTGGTACCTCTTTCTCATATTTAAACGATCCAGCTTACGCACTAATTGCAGAAAATGTGAGTTTTCCTTATTCTTTAACTCATGTCAGTGACTTTCTATGTCTAGTATAACTTATCCGAAACACGTTTGTTTTTCAGTTCGATTCCCTCGTAACAGACAGCAGACACAGTTCTGATCCGGATATTCCTTTCGAGTACTGCTATGACCTCAGGTGAGCAGCCTTACCCATGATTTAATGTTCTTGTACTGATTACCCTCTATTTTTTTGGCTGAAGTGTTAACCCTGGTTAACTTTCAGCTCTCTAGATAGCAGCCCGAGTACTCCTCCAATCAACTTGACGATGAAAGGTGGAGATCAGTTATATGTTACTGATCCTACAGTGACTGTTTCTACCCAGGTAATTCCTTATCATAATGACACTAACCACAGTTCACACCACATAATCACATCAGCACGTGATAGTTGGCTCAAATGAAGAGTTCTCATCAGTTTTTGTCTCATCCAGAGTGGAGATCTAATCTACTGCCTGGGGATCGTGAAAAGCGGAGGAGTAAATATCATTGGCCGTAAGTATATCTGCTCCTTTTTCCTTTTTACAGTTAGTCCGCTGAAAGCCTGTCTCATGTTAGATATAATCTGAGACCAACCATTTTTAATTATAGGCCGCTCCTACTAACTCAATGAACAATTTCCTCATTTATCAGTAACTTTGAGTCGGTCTCATGATAATATTATCATGAAATATTTATTGTGCTCCATCTACGCCTCTGCTGCAATAACTCGGCAAAAAAAAATTAAGTGTGAAGGAGTCCACTAGGGCAATTCTTGCTAGAATTTCTCAACATCGTATTGGCGATTACTATACGCAACCTTATGGTGACAATCCTTCTTAGTTCTCTCCTCAGTCCCAGTGTTCAGTTCTCAATGTTGCTTCTGAGTTTCTGCTGTAGAAATCAGTTCCCTCATTCTTTTGTCATCATGCTTTACAGAGAACTTCATGACTGGCTATCGTGTTGTATTTGATCGCGAAAAGACGGTGTTAGGCTGGAAGGCATCAGACTGTGAGTATCAAACTAATACTTGTAGTTTCTTTTTATTCTCCTTTTACTACACATTCTAAATTCATTGTGCGGACACCCGTCCGAAATTGTGAGTTGTGTTTCATCTTTCTGTTTTTTGCATTCTCACATATTGGAAAAGAGATGAACTACAAGAACATACACTTTTTGTCGAAACATAGAAATATCAGTCACAGTATTTTATTTATTAAAAAAAAACAAGAACGGTAATTACGAGGAAACACAAAAATGTGCCTTCCCTTTGGACCTATAGAAAGATTGACAAGAACCTATCTTGTTGACCACGATAGCTATAAACAGAATTTAGTAGAAGCCCCTTAGCTTTCGATTTGCTGTTACATTATTCGAGTTCTTATGTGATTGACGAGTTTTAAAATTAGGTAATTACGTGGCGGACTCGAACACACTGCCAATAAGTCCTCAAGGTTCGACAAAAGTTCCTCCAGTAGCCTCCGTTGAGCCTCAAGCAATAGCAAGTAACAATAATCATCTGTCCGGGGCATCATCGACTTGGAGTATATCCCATCTACACTTTCGGACATGTATACTCATCTTTAGTTTCTTTCAAGTCTTCTCATTTTTTTCTTAATTGGGTAGTGTTAGATTATTGACTAGTTGATGCCTTATATTTGGAAGGTATTGACTAACTCGAGCAGGTCAGACCTTTATTTTAGGCTCATTTTTGTTTTCGAGGAAATATTTTAGCCCCTGTTGTAAATATGATTTATGTTTCGGACATAGCATTGTATATCATCATTTCGAGTAATCCACACGGTTGTACAGGTATAATATATGATCTCTCGATGATGTAAAGTGCACCCTCCGCGGTTGTTCTACATAGTATAACCATTAAGTCATTAACCAGGCGAGTCGTGATGCCGTAAACTCGTAAAGTGTAAAGTGTAAAGCATGAAATTTGAATTGTACAAAACTACTTGAAATTGTCTTGTACAGAATTTGGAAAGCAGAGAAAATTCAAGCATATGGAATAAGTCGCAATTTTTGCAGATAATAACTCAAATTCCTCATGTTGTAAACTTTGAAGAATCAAAGTAATAGTAATGGCCAATTTGTGAACTTTCCCCAATTTGATGATACCTTAGAATCTTAGCCAGGGACTTGGCCACACAACTTAATATAATAATTAAGAAAAGGTTTCCACTCTAATTGGAATAAATGAATAGCAAACATCTAGGTTGCTATTAAGCATTTGAGAGTCTAACCTGACTCGTTTTTTTCCAGAGTCAAGTCTGAAAATCTCGATCCAAACCCAAAATGATCCTTTGATTTAGGGTCAAGATTCGACCGAAACGATTGTCTATCGGGTCAAAGATAAATTAAGAATTTTATTAAAATATAAATATCTATATACTCCATATTATATTTGCTTTCATAATTAAAAAGTTACTCATAGTTCCTCCATTTTTTCTATTTTTACCCACTTTTCAATTTGGGAAGGGCTTTTCTTTCCTCACTTCTTGTATACTCCGTATTGACCGGTTCATAGACTATATAACCAGTTGTAATACAATTGGCTGTGTAGTTTTCGAGTTTTATAATAACGCAAATTTTTCTATGAGATCGTCGTACGGTGCAACCAGTTGAGAGTTACCACTTTTTGACAAATAGTGACCCCTTTTTATAGCTAAAAAATGACTATTTTTTCTAAGTGGTCACTATTTACCTAAAAGTGGTCACTATTGACCAAAAAGTGGTCACATTTTACAGAAACACGCGGTATGCAATGGTCACATATGAGACCTACTGTTATAATAAAATTTCTGAGCTTCGTTGTAAAGATTTGAGCTTTACTACAAAGTTTATGAGCTCATCCACTTAACAATAAAAAAACATAAACTTTAAACAAGCTCGTAAAAAATACACATAAACTCTATTGAATATTAGTTGGTTGTACAATGCTATTATACCACTGGAGGTATAATCCTATTTGTTGTATTTGACAAGGTCTTTTTGCTAACATATCTTAATGTCCTTATTATTAAAAAACTGTGATGATAAATCTACTATCGTTTTTACCAATGTCACTCAAGTTGCGAGAGAATGCATAGTAAGATACCCATATAATTAGCTTTTATTTCAATGGCATTAAACACAACGGTAGTGGCGAGATATCATCGCCCCTAAAAAACCGTCACTTATTTAACTCGCTTAGCTATGTTGATAGATTTTTTAGTCACACCCCCATTTATCCAGGACCCTGTAACAAGACCTTCCCAAGCACGGTGGAATGATACATCTCGGTTGCCCGAAGTCGTATGCATCAAATTGTCAATCCCAAAAAAAGTTTAAGTTATCATGAACCCAACAAGAATCATCAAAAATCACCTGCTAGACATTAACTCAACATTCGCCAAAAATATCGAATAGTTCACGATAGATTTAAACATACAAAGACCAGTTCACATGTATATAATGAACATCATATGAGTACACAATAAAATAATCACACATATCTGGAGCCGTCAACAAGCACACCGACGTGGCCATCAACATGCCCATTGTATACCACCAATCGCGGTGTCATAAACAAGCACATTGTCGTGTCCCGGGCACGCCATATACACAATAGGCCTTACCGCAGCAATTCACCCCAGACTTAGGTCATAACCACGTTCATTGTCTTCTCCATGGCGATAGCCATGAGAAGCGACCCACAATGTCATCGACCCGCTCTCCCACAACCGCTCCATATAATCCCTCCATAACTATATAACATCACCCGAACTCCGATAACATTCCACAATCATATCACAATACACATCGATAAATCATATACATATAAACTAAGTAGGAAATCCTACATTATCAAGTCTGAAATCAACTATCAAGTATAAGAGATTTCAAGTTAGAATTCCTTCTCTACGAAATCGCCACCTACACAATATGATAATGCAGTTACTACTTATCCCTCATTAAATAATCTTACATAGTCACTATGATTACCCATAACCCAAACTCTAAAATAATATGAAACTAACAAAAGACTAGAGATGAGAATTGTTTACCGAAAGAAGAGCAAAAGAAACTAATTGGAACGATCTATCAACAAGATTTGCCAAAGGATGACTAAGGAGATGATTAGAGATTAAGGAATGATTAGATAGTGATTAGGTTTAAAAAGATGAGAAGAGAACTCATTAAAATTAACATTTATACTAATATAACCCTTAGCAAACCGGGTCCACTCGGTCGAGTACTCATCTCACTTGACTGAGTAGCCTTACTCGACCGATTGCCAAAATCCTCGGTCGAGTACCACTTAACAGTATCGACCCAAAACTCCCCAAAGTACTTTCACTTGATTCGAGTATCACTTTACTCGACCGAGTGCCATCATACTCGACCGACTGCTCTCTTTACTCGACCGAGTACCCGATCGAGTCATCGCTATAAAATAATTAAGGAGCATTACATTTAATTCATTCCATTACCGCAATATAGCTTGGGAAAGTCAACCAATAATGTGTGCCAAATTCAAACTAACGAGCATAGGCAAGTTTGTGAGCAACTCTATTAGTCTTCCTACTTACAAACGACCGAATGGCGGAACAGAAGCTATTACAATACGACAAAATTTATGTTATACTCCCTCCATTTCCCTATAATCTTCCCACTTCCTTTTTGAGCCTAACCACTATAATCTTCCCATTTGGTTTGTTTCTTTTTATGGGTCTTATTTTTCTTGTAAAATGACCAAACTATCCTAGTTGTCCTTACATATTTACAAAAAATACCACTTGACAGCCTACTCTCAACAATAATGTTATTATGATCCCAATCACCCCCCCAACCAAATCACTTCCACTTCCACTAAATTTTTGGCTCAACGCTCCTCTTCCTCTTTGGCGTCACCCATATATGACTCCCCCCACCCCCCCTCTTTTAGACACATCAATCCCACACTCCTCCAACTACCTTTGTAGAAATGGAAAATCCAACAACGACATTGATCTATAACACCTTTTTCCCCGGGTTCCTCCAGCTTACACGTTCATCCCTTCCTCATTTATCTTGCACCCTATCACCAGAATTTGAGCTCCCCACACCACACTCCACTTCCCTTAATTCGTACAACAGTTCCTTGACCCTTATTTTCACCTTATTCGCCATTGCCTCTGCTTGTTCAAATATCAATTGGTTTCGTGCCTCTCATCATATCGCCCAACAACCCATCATAAAAACCTCCATTTCGCTCTCCCTCAACTCCCTCCACATATCAATTCTCCACCCACTGCCTCACCCTGTCAAACCCAATGCATAATGTATTGATTAATTACTAAATGAATAACACATGCTTACTAAGTGAATCTAAAATAGTTTATAGATGGAAATAAGTTTAACTTAATTGCAAAAACCGATCAAGAACGAACTCAAATCGACATTATTCAATAATCTCTCTAGGTTTTTCTTAGGAATAAAAATGGTTTATATTGTGGAATTAGGGACGATGTTGAGTCCCCTCCCCCCGCCCACCGAGTGGATCGACTTCCTATGGTCCACAAAGTGCTTAGCTAGGCGAAAGTTAATTAAAGCTCCCCAATATATAAACCCCCCGATCATACTCAGACCAACGTGGAAGAATTGTTGTTGGCCAGTCGCTGGCACCCCCTTGACCGGGCGGGCTGACATGTTTGGCCAACTCTCATCGTTGACAAAACAATATTTTTCCAACTTCCATACAAACCCCTGTGAATTAATTGATACCCTAGTTCGACTAGTAAGTATATTATTAATCCATACTCTAAGCCTCACACAACAGTGAAGCCATTAATTCAAGTCACATAAGCAAATTATACTTTTTGTCCCACTTGAATAACTATTTAATTTATCTATTTATAACTTTCTTATAATTTTCCGGGTATTACAATGAAGTCAATAACATGTGTTGTTAGTTAAGCCAATAGCAGGCCAAAGTGTTAATGGGCAAATGAGGGATGTGAAGATAGATGATGTGCCAAATGTAGTCAATTATATTATGTGTGTTTTTATTATTGAAGACGGATAGTATCTATCTTCAATGAAGACATGTCAATTTTCTGTCATAAGGAGACAAGTGGGAAGGTAAGTGGGGATCCATTAGATTCCCTACTTGTCCTCCCACTTGCCTCTTTGTGAAAGGAGCTTCGACCTGTCTTCATTGAAGACGTATATGAGTCGTTTTCAATGAGAATTTGTATTTTATTAAAGGAAGTTTAGGGTTATGTTAGTAACTTAACATAAGTGTTAACTATATTAAAAGTATTTTTGTTCGTTTGTTTTTATACATGATATTGAAGGAAATATTTTTATTTGTTTGTTTTATAGGATTTGATTTATTATTACTAAGTATAGGGATTTATGCGCGACTGCTGGCTATGGTTTCCTACCCTTCTCTTTCTCTTCGCTTGGGGAGCTGGGCTCGGATGCTGTTGACTTGCTCAAGCGGATCCAGAAGTTCTCGGTATCTCAGGATGCTGGGGCTCGGGTGGCCGCTTATATCTTTACTAGGATTAGCTTTGCTATAGCTAAGGGGGTGGGGGCCCAGATTGTCTCTCGGCTCCCCACCAACTTCATGTAAACTTTTCATTTTATTTTATTTATTTTAATGAAAGCTGCGCGCATCTTCTTCTTCTTATTATTATTATTATTATTATTATTTTTATTATTAATTTTTAAATATTCAGATGAATTTATTAAAATAAAACCTTAATTTTTGATTACTCTTAGTCAAATTTTTACTCAAAACTTAAATCGAGTTAATTCAGATTTAATTAAAAATCAATTATTTCATTATATTTGTTAAATACTTTTAGTTTATAAAAATATTATTTAATGATAATAAAGTTAAATTCACTTACTTTCACTTAACTTAATCAAACTTCTTTCAACTAAAGTTAACTTAATTAAAAAAATTTGATTACACTTAGCTAAACATTATTAATAAAAAATAGAAGTTAATAACAAGCAAATGAGCTATAACTTAATTTCAATTTTGTAGATTCCGGTGAGCTAAGACTCTAAGAGCCTAAGAGTCAAGTCCGAGTTCACACTTAAGCGCATTCGAGTCAATAAAATAACACAAAAAAATAGAACAATAGGACAGTTATTTATATTTTATATTACAAATTCTCATTTGTGATGGATATTTCTAGTCCTAAGCTTATAACCTCTCACAAGCTGCAAGTGCCAGGTAGGATAAAGAGTTGTGACTTGTGAATGATCAAACCCAATGGTCAGACGCGAAACTTACCGTATTTATATATTCCGTAGTATTTTTAGTCTTCTCTATAAAATAGCACCAAAACAATAAACTCGTTTCTCCGGGAAACTTTTAATTTCCTCTCTCCTTCTCCGTTCTCTCTTCACCCCTTTTTAGAGAGAGATCGGCGCTTCCTTCGTTCATTAATCCTTCCTCTACTAATCACCCTAATTAATTACAATATAATAATAATAAGAATAATACTTGAGAAATAACATTATTACTCCTTAATTATACGGAATAATAATATTTATATTTATTATATTTCGTCGTTATTTGATCGTTTAAGTGAGAAAAACCCTAATTTTGTTAATGGCCGCTGAAGGAAACAACAATCAACCACCTCCTAACCCTAATCCTAACCCTAACACCGCCGTATCGACCGCCGGAATGTCGCCGACGAGGACGACATCGCCACCATGGAATCAGATTGTGTCGGAAAATGGCGGCGCCGGCGGCGTCGATTACAATGCGAAGAAGCCATTGGCGTGGAATAAAAAGCCAACGACGTCGTCGATTAATGGAGATTCCGCTGTAAGCGCTTCTGCTGCGGTGGTTATGGGGGCCGAGCAATGGCCGTCACTTTCTGAGTGTACTTCTAAGTCTTCTCCTAAGTTATCTTCTTCTTCTTCTTCCGATTCTTCGATTATTGTTTCGGATTTTGGATCCACTTTTTCACCTCAGGTTCGCTAATCTCCGATGAATTTTGATTTTTTTTTTGCGAATCTATTCTTTTTTGTTTGTTTTTAAAGGTACGTGTTAAAGTGAATGCTAGGGTTTTCTGTTATTTGATCGATTTTGTGTTAAAGTTGCAAACTTTGATCAGTTTTTGTTTTCATGTGTAAGAGATTATTTACGGTACATGATCGGTGTAACGATTGTATTTGATGCTGAAGAATATTTATCTGTACAATTGGTTTCGGTTTTGTTGTTGCTTGCTTTTAAAGCTACGTGCTTTTGAATGTAGGTATCTTTTGTTTGATACGATTATTAATTTTGGCTTGTCAATGTGTACTGCTGCTACTTTTTGTAATGTCTAATTTGTGTTGAATGTGAGTTCTAATTCGGTGTTAAGAACATTTATAGGTCGGATTAATGTGGGTTACTTTTCAATTTTGTTGCATCTTGTGACGAATTTTGTACTCTATGATGATGAATTTTATTAGTTTATGTATGTAGTTTGGTGGATTTAAAGAGTAGGTCTCTCTAAAGACAGTCTTATTTTAAGACTAGGAAATGTCACCATTTGTTTATCTGAGTGTAACCATTTAATGATGAAATGTTTAATACATTTGTCAATTTTTAACAAAATAGTTATGGCAGCATTTTATTGATCGTAAAATGGTGACAGTTAGCCTATCTTTATTCAAAAAAGATTAATCCTTCTGAAACAAGAAGTTGCGGGATTTAAAATATCGATATTTGCTGACTTGCTTTGTTTGTTTGATGTTTTAGGTGTCTGGAATCAATACGTCATCATCTACAACAGTTTCATTGGGAGCACGGTTACAATCATCAGCTTCACAGAAATCAGTTAGTAGCAGCTCAAACCAACATATGACATCTAATCATGCCCGGCCTGCCAGGCAAAAGTCTATCAAGCGTGATGGTGGGGGTAATCCACAGAGTAATGGGATCCTCTCTCATCAATCCGTACAATCAGCTGGTGAAGGTGCACATAATCAACATAGTCATGGATCTCCTAAACCTAACTCTGGTCGTTCTTCTGAAAGTTCTGGTACAGATAATGTGCAAAATCAAAGTCATAAAGATTCAGGTCCGAGAAGTGCTAGTGTAGAGCATCATCATCATCAGCGTAACTCTTTCAGGAGGGGAAACGGAGGACCCCACCCGCGTGGAGACGGGTCACATCAGAATTACGGGGGTAGACGTAATGATCAGGAACGTGGTAATCATGATTTTAACCATCAAAGGAGTTTTAATGGAAGAGAGATGCAGGCAAGAGGTGCTCCAAGGGCCTTGGTCGTAGCCCCACCTGCTTCTGCTCCGTTTGCTTATGCTCCACCACTTGTGCCATCTTTCCTTAACCCTCCAGTGTCTGGTATTTTTCTACCTTTCCTTAACCCTGATTTTTGTTTCATAGAATAATCTAATATACAAAATGAATAATTCTTTTCCAGTACGTAAGAGCGATAATAGTTTTTATGGTTTATATTTGCCTGTAGTTTTTCTTCCCCCAGGTGTGTTTGTGCCACCTTTTCCTCCGGTCTTCTACCCTGTACCAGGTCCTGAGCTCTATTCTGAGTTGGTGAAACAGATTAACTATTACTTCAGGTACTCTTTTGAACACATGTCATTTAGGATGTACCTTTGATTACTGTTGACAATGCATTAGTTATTTTAACCATCATTGTATTCCATTTTCTCGTGCCAGTGTTGAAAATTTAGTTAGAGACACATATCTGCGGGAGCACATGGATGCAAATGGCTGGGTTCATGTTGACTTGATTTCTAAGTTCAACAGGGTAAGCGCTCCTTCCTGATACTCTTAGTGAGTCGTAACAATGTTCATGCTTGCTGTGGTGGTCATCTGAAGCTTCTCCTGCCTTTAAATATGATCGGTGGGATGTAGGCATCTGTCACTGTTATGTTTGATTAATACTCCTAGTTCTACACTGCCTTGCAATAATATTTTATAAGGTTGTTCCTTTGCTCATCATAATCTAAACAAGCAGTGGGATCTAAGAGGAGTTGACAACCTTAAAGATTATAGGATTTTAGTGACATTTGTACTTGAACCCTGCATCTGGTGTTATAATTTTCAGTTCATAAAAAATCCTCCGCAACATATTAGCCCCATTGGAATACGGCACTGGAAAATTAAAACTGTTCTGTCGAATTGATAACTAAGAAAAAAACTGTGATACTTTTTTAGTGTCATTTTGTTATTGATTGGGGGATTTATAACAGTTTATTACAATTGTAATTCTAGTAAATGGCTGGAAGAGAACAAGGGAGAAGTGGCCGTTTCATTCAAATTTGATATCATGAAGACCTTCCATTTGACTTGAAAATTCCATCAGAATTTTGCACGAGGATCAAGGAAAACACAATAGTAATAGAAACAGTCGTTTAAAATAAACTCAAAGAGAAAGTTCACAGGAGTTTTGCTTACCTTCTACTACTAAATAATCCAATTCTTGGAAGACCATTAGCACCACTACTCCAGTAATAACCGCACCACTCGTAGAATGATATCCCCTTCCAACTTTATCCATCACTCACACAACCCTTGATATTTTTCGTCTCCTTTAACACTTTCTTTGCGTATCAAAGTTCCAAATTAAACCCAATTTCTTACGACACACCACACATTTTCTTTCTTGATCTACTGCTATGATTATTAAAGTTATACTTGTATGCGTGATTACAATCCAAATTTCATCATTGTAGAAGAGCTGCCACCGCCTTTCCCTTTTGTAAGACCTATGTTACGTCATTCCACATCTCGTTGAGTGGTTTGAGTATGGTGGGAATTGGAGGAGGTTAATGTGACTCGATGTTTGAGGTCAATGAAGTTCAATTTGGAGAGCTCAAGGGAGGTAGGATGGCAGCATGTGCGTTAAGGTTGTGGTGGGTGGATGGTTAGCGTGCATCTAGCAGGAGTAGGATAGGTAGGCTGGGTAGGTAGAGAGTGAACTTTAAGCTTCCTATTAAGGACTGTAGTTGGGGACAAAACACATACGTCTTTTGTCATTATTTATAAAACATCTTTCATAAGTTATTTAGTGGACGCTGAACTAACTGAAACAAATATTCTGGTATCTTCCTCCTAACGTGTGCTTCGTTTTTTCCTTTTAAGGATTTATTTCTTCTCTTTCTAAGTATTGTTTGGGATGGTAATTATTACTGCGGTAATGGATCTCAAAACAAGGATAAAGTAGGGGAAATTGGTGTTAAATGGAGGTTGGAAAGAGGAGATGATGGGTAATTATTAAGCTCATATGGGGGTAATCATAACACAAAGGGAGAGGCGGCTAACTATTCCCCTGTGTATGGGTTATATTATACTCTCTTTCTCATTTTACATTCTACCCCTAACACCACCACTTCTCTCCTTTGTCTTCTTATTTTGAGCTCTGCTACTATGTTCAATTTTACGCCGTCTCATGCAAGCTCTTAATGGTTGCTCCACTTTTTTCTTCCTAAATTGTTGATCCAGTGTAAACTTCTGATTAGGCTGCCTTGTTGCATGTGTGTTGTGTCACAAGGTTCACATTGTTTGAGCATGGACTTTAAGCTTCTTATGCTACATAGTACACGTCATTTCCTTGCCTTGATACTAATTGTATACTCTTTTGCAGGTTAGTATTCTGACAAATGACACTTACCAAATACTGGAAGCTGTTAGGTCCTCAACTGTCGTGGAAGTAGAGGTTAGTTACATGATACATGGAGACCTTTGTTTTACCAAAATAATA
This sequence comes from Heliosperma pusillum, assembly GCA_022085475.1. NCBI lineage: Eukaryota > Viridiplantae > Streptophyta > Magnoliopsida > Caryophyllales > Caryophyllaceae > Heliosperma > Heliosperma pusillum. Next base: position 40,494 of record JAIUZE010002272.1, on the reverse strand, counting down.
TTCCAATGTAAAATGTAATCTGCCTTCATCATTTTGCAGGGTGAGAAAATTAGGAGGCGTGATGATTGGAAGAAATGGGTAATTCCACCCTCTGTGCAGTTTCCAGCTTCTTCAGGATCGCAGTCGCCTAAAGGCCCATCTGTGCCTGCTGTGACAAATCATACTCAAAATCTCTCACTCGATGACAAAATCAATCATCGTAGCAATGCCAAGGATCAGATAGATGGTAGTGCTGCTACGTTGCAAGCATCCTCAGGGGATTCGAAAAGCACATTAAAGACAATTGCCAATCAGGCGAATCCTGGTGGGTGTTGATCTCGTGGATCTGGCCACTATTTCAAGCAAGAACTTTGCTGCTCACAATTTAGCGGGTAAAACTGAAAAGTAAAGTCCTTGGTGAGTACATTTTGTTCGCAGTCATGGTCTGGCTGAATGATGCACCACATCCCTCAAGGCAGATAGATTAAACCTTTAGTTTATGCTTAAAAAAAACCTAAAAATCAAAAAAAATTAAATTTTCAAAAAGAGTTTGCTAAAGAGAAATGGAAAAGTAGATGGAAAGATAGTCCCAAAAAACAGGCTTTTTTTTTCTTTCTTTTTTCCCCCTTTTTTCGTTAATCTTGGTCGCAGGAATTTAAGGAAAATTTTATCTGCTATTTTGGTGGTATCAGTCTTGCCTTCATGTTCCGTTTTGGGGGAGTTTTGGTTTGATATCCCCTTGTTGCCCCTAAGCTTCTGTTTTTATTCGTAATCTTTCGGGATCAAAAGTGAACAACTGAAATGTCGTCCGGTGGATAAGTCTTGTAAATTGTGCCGGCGACCAGGGAAGGTAGGTTTTTGTCTGAAGCTGCTGATTGTCCTTGTGGTGCTCCTGCTAGTTTTACTTTCTGTTTTGAAAGTCCCGGTTCAACTATATATACCGTGTCATGTTTAGATTTTATACTCTTGCCAGTTAACTCTCTTTGTGAGATAAACGCCTAGGTTTAGATTATTATGATGTGTGTGGAATTTATTTGAACATTTGGTGTTAGCATGGCTTTTGCCTTGGATGGTACATACAAGACTTGATTGTTTATTTAATTTTATTATTACTATTGGGTAGATTTGTGGTACTTGTTTGTTATTTTTCTGTCGGCTAAGACACCGTACTATGGTTCGCGGCAATCCGGCTGACTAGCTTTGACTTGATCGTGTTCATTGGTTGAATGATCATTATCTATGTTCTTTGCTAGTAGAAATCTGGTCCTGTGCTGAATGCTGATAGACTAGTTCTTTCGCTTTCTTGATTGGGGTTTTAGGACGACAGTTGTCCTGTGGCCTGCAGAGTTTCACTTGAGGATGATGGAACCAAGTAGGCAAGTAGGGTCATAGTGAGGCACAACTATGTTGTGTTAAAGACAGGTATAAACAAACATGTGTGAAAGTAAGGTATAATTATTTCTCGACAATCCGTTATAAATATGTTGTGTGAAAGGCAGGTATAGTTATTTCACAACAAACCGGCTGATTAGTTTCAACTTCATCGTATTCATTGGTTGTCTGGCCCTATGCTGACAGACTAGTTCTTTCACTTTCTTGATTGGGTTTTCAGGATGACCTTCATGTCATGTGGTCTGCAGAGTGTCACTTGTGACGGTGACGGATCGAAGTAGTAATGTTGTGTGAAAGCAACCATAATCTTATACAGCCTCCACCTTGCAAGTGAACTTGTGGAATAGGTTCCTCTCCGTTTCCTTTTTGGTCCATTTCTCTCTTGAGAAATACTCCCATCCAAACCACAAACCAAAGGTTACACTTACCTTATTTGGACAATCCAAACCAAACTACTCATTCCTTTTCGGGTAACAAATAAGACTAACTACTCTTCATTTACCCTATGTATTTACACAATATGTCATTACCCCACCCAACTAACATTAAATATTCAAGTGGTCTTACTTCCATTCCAATACTACCCTTCCCTTTTCTATATTTTCTTAAAACTTGTGCTCTCTCCCATGTAACATTTGGTTTGGATGGGAGGGAGTATTAGATTAGATATTTCCGTTTCACACGTTAATCCTTTTCTTTTTCTAATAAATTAACGACCATCCGTTAATTCTGGACGATTAAATAGGTGGAGGACCAATTCGGCATTTCTCTACTCCATTGCTTAGCTGATTAGCTTGTTTCAATTTGACCGTAATTTGGCCCGTATCAACCGGTGATACTCCTGAATTAACAACCTAAGTAACTTCAACGAATTTTGATAATTTTCGCTTCGTAGGCCATTGATTGATCATCTTGCGACAGTTTTAGGTACTATGTAATCACCTTTTAAATCCAACTCTTCACCTGTGGTTACACTTGTAAAATGGGAACATTATGGAAAAATAGGCAACCCTTGGATAGCTCATTGCAAGATGAGTTTCAGTCAGCATCTTTATTTTATCGGCAAATTCTTGTATCAGACTGACGAAAGGTCCGTCTGAAGTAATAGGAGACCATCTTACGATAAGTGACAACCTTAGATACAACATTTTATCATTCTTATCACTTTTTATTCTAAATGACATTTTATCATCTTATGTTAGAGACCGTCTCAAGAGAGTCGGGAGAGCTCCATTTTATCACTGTTGTCCAAAAATTTAAATGGCATTGTTTTGGTATTTTTTATCGTTCTACGTTGTGCGGGGTTAAAGTAGTCTTATATCGTAATTTTGCGGTTAGGATTAATGCTTGTTGTGGTAGACTGGTAGGTTATAGAGTGAATTGCAATTCGACATGTGACACAAAAGATTTGTTGACGCGGAAATCCTATGAGGGAAAAACCGCGAGAAAGGGCCGATACCCTTCCAAATATCCAATATCAAAGTAATGTAATGTTTATGAGTACAATGGATGCTAAGAGCTCGTTTGTCTAATGCTAGTAATTAGGGTTGAGGTACGTATTTTGTTTGCCTTCTCTTCCCTTTTCCTTGCTTAAATAGAACTAAACCCCTAATAGGGTATATCCTTATCCTCCAAGCTAACCAAGTTGCACGCGGGTCTCCCTCCTTCGACCTTCCAGGAGCCCTAGTCATCTATCTCCAGCCCGAGTTGCCTTTTCTTTTCATCGTTCACCAATCTTCCAAGCCCAATGCTCCCCTCGGCCTTTGTCCGGCTGAACAACCTAACAACAGATGTCATTGCCAAATTAAAAAGCTGTACGAGCTACTATCTTGGATGGCTTTTCAACAAAGATCGACTGTAATATGTAACATCTATGGTAAGAGCACTGGTGGTGAGCCAAAAATCCACTCACATCATTGTAATGAGATATACTCGTCTTTAATGAGACTTGCTGTTTTTAGATAAACTAGATCTCGCTTGTGACGGTCTTCAGCTTTTGACTTTCCACTTGTTCTAATTTAAAAAATCTCATATACAATATGTAAGTGTATCATCTTCCTCTTTGTGAGAGGTCTTCAACTTACGACGGATTTGTTCGTTTTCAATGTGAATTTGTATTTCTAATGTGGCTTGAGTAAGATACAATTATCAATTATATCTTGGCAGAAGTAATATACGGAGTATATGAGAAAATATAAGTATATAACTATATGGAATTTTATTTGATTTGGTTTCATCGGCTCTATAAGAATATCAAATTTTTTATATATTTCTTTAATGTCAAATTAAAATTATTTACGCTACAATTAATATATTGATAAGTTTGTAAAAATACATGTAAACTCAGAAATTAAAAGGGTATGAGGTAATAATATACTAATTTTAGCCCGTGCAAGATTGCACGGGAGTGTTATTCAAAACTCTAATATACTATATTTAACAAAATAGATATGTTATTTATATAAAGTTTAACAATGAAATATTAGATTGATCAGTTGTTACATTTACGTTACAAAAAATAACTATATTCATATGGTATTCATTTCAGTTTTTGTTATGTGTTAAAACTTTTGGTTTAAAATAAACATGAGCATATGTTATTTCAAAAAATTGGAATTTTTAATAATTTTACTATTTTATATTAGTTTTAATTGCGTTATACTTTTTTTTTAAATAAAAATGTACCTAATTTCGGGTTGAGTCATGGGTCGCGCATGTCTTTGTTTAAATGTTCGGGTTATTATCGGGTCATATTTGCCACAATCCGCTTCTTCAAATGGATTGGTCCTTGACCCGGCCTGGTGTCCACATCTAGCTATAAGTTGCACACACTTTATCACCTTGTAGGTACCCTATTTACTCGCCTTATCATATCAAACCCTCAGCCCGTATACACATATCAAACCCAAGTAAAATATGTGCAGCATGAGTTTTAAAACCCTGGACTCATATACACATACCAAACTCTCATCAAATTTCTCCAACCCCAAATATAAACCACAAAATTGTAAAACGCCCCCGTCTCTCTCGGCCGATTCTCTGCCGCCTTTCATTCATTCCTCCTTGTTAGCATCCCCAAATGAACAAACACATGTTTCAATCTAAGTTGATTATTTCAATCTCTATCCAATACCACCATTATGCTTAAATGTCTTCATTTTAGCCCGTAAAAATTACAGTAGTGGTCTACAAAATTAGTTTAATATTGGTTTCTAATGAATTTATTTTACTTTTGGGTTACGGTATGGCAAGTAATAGATTTGTACGTCTAATTAGGAATTAACAGATTTATCTAATTTTATATTTTTTAAAATTTTTTTTTTTCAGTTTTTTTTTATTAAGTTTTTTATCTTCCTTGAGATTTTTCTTTTTCGTCATATAAAAGTCCGTTTTTTTGGGTTTATGTTTTATTTTTTGGGTGAATAAATTATGTTAATACGGAGTATTTATTTGTGTTTCTGACGCACAACATTACCACCTCGAAAATTTGGTCCTATTTTATTTACATAAATTGAAACTAATAGCCGTTTTTTTATATTTTAATAACTAAATTAAATAAGATCAGTTAAATGATGTGTTTTTTTGGATATTTGATTTCTTCATCATAAAAAATTTATTTCTATAAATATTAAGTTTAAATCAGACATTTTAGATCCATGTTGTACTCTTTGTTTTCTTTTGAATTTCACATGGAAAGACATCTTGTTATTATTTTCTCATAAAATTTATATTATATTTGAGCTTCATTGTAATATAATGAGTTTAAAATCTATATAAAGGCGATGCGATTCGTTTTAATAAAGCTCGTAAAATGTACATATAAGCTCAAATATTTTATTATAAAGGTCAAATTCTATACAACTGACTGTATAGTTTACTAATTAGAATAAATCTATAGTCTACCAATTTATTCAAATTTTTCTAAATTGTCTTAATTACCATTATTTTTTCCTTATTTTCTCCATCCACAACTAATTTGAGCACTAATTTGAATTTGACTAAGTTTTACAATTATTAATCGCAATTGTTCTTTTACGACCGTCGCATGGTGCGACCAGTTAACGGTGACCACTTTTTGACAAATAATGACCATTTTTTGATAGATAGTGACCATTTTTAGAGTAAAAAATGACTATATTATTTTTTCAGATGGTCACTATTTACCAAAAAAATGGTTACTATAGATCTAAAAGTGATTACATTTTACGAAAAAACATGGTATGAGACCGTCGTACAGAAGAGTTACTGATTATTAACATAAGTCTTTTTGGCACATTTTAAAATGACCCAAATACTAATAATCGAGAAATTAAGTTTTCAACATGTCTCATTAAAGACGGACATATCCGTTTTCAATGAATAAGGGTCAGATTGCTTCACACAAAAAGGCAAGTTGGAATCCTCTTGATTTTCCAATTGCCCCCACACTTGTCTTGTTATAAGAGATAATCCTACTTATCTTAATTGAATACGGATATACCCGTATTCAATGAGAATTTGTGTTAATTTTTTTTGAACTCAATAATAAAATTATTTCTAGTAAATATTTATGGAGTGTTATTTGTGAATTGTGAGTAGAATCAATCAGATAAAACATCTCACTTGGGAAATTGGAGGACCGATTGAGCCCAAATTACTGAATTAATAAAACACTCTCCCTCGCACAACCTAAACCCTAACTCACTCCCCACAGCCTATCACTTCAGCTCCCATATTCCAATATATCTCTACCTCTAGTCACGAGCCTCCATCTTCTATCTTTGTACCATCCCTTGTATCATATAAATAAAATAAAGTAAGCTCTTCCATCTAAATAAATATTCTACATTGGATTCTAAAGTATCCTTCTCTACATGAACATCAACTAAAAAACCATCTTTCACCTTATCTTCTTCATAACCATTAGCCAAATCAACTTTCTAACCAGTACGGAAAATTACTTATACTACGAATCATACCCATCTTTTCCCTTTTTTTAGAAATCGAATGGTATGATATAAAATGTGAGATCTTTGATTGCATGTCTCAAAAGCTTGATTTTTGGTTGGTAAATATTTAATTTTTGATTTTATTTTACAACTTTTGTATTTTAATTTTTGATTTTAAATTTTTTTTAGTAGAAGATTAGAATATAATACAACACCACTGTTGTGTTTAAATGTTTCTACGGATTATTGATCTTCCTTTATTTTTTTGTTATTATTATCAATCCAAATTAAATATTTGTCGTAAATATTTTATTGTACCTCTCACGCTTAAAGTTGAAAATTATCGAATACCCTACTGTAAATATTTCGTCCGTAATCCTTTCACGGTTAAAGTTGAATAAATCTTCGTCGTTAAAAAAAATCCAGATTAATATCCACATTAATTTTTGTTGATTAAATTTTTATTTAAAAAAATCCAGATTAATAACATCCAGTTTAATATCCTCGTGAGTAAGATTGAAAAATTTCCGAAACTGAGTTCAACGTAAAAATTCTCATATATATTTCCGAAACTGAGTTCAACGTAGAAATTCTCATATATATTTCCGAAACTGAGTTCAACGTAGAAATTCTCATTGACATTTCCGAAACTGAGTTCAACTTAGAAAATTAAAAATAAAAATAAAAATCATGTGCATAAGTGGTGGGTCCCACTTGGAGAAAATGAAAATTGGTGACTGGACTGCAGATGTGGCTTCATGAGGATGCAGTATTTGTTTGGGTTTTAATAGATAGAGGATATATTAGAGAATTTGACATTAATGATACATCTTTCATTTTGAAACTAGTTGAGAACTTGCTTTATGAAAAAATTGTCACCATAACTAATATTTATGGTATATATTTAATATTTAATTATGATATAAATATTGGATAAGACTAAATATAAATATAGATACTGAAATCAATTAATTTGAAATCAATTAATTTGAAGTCAAATATTTTATATTAAAGTCATTTATGTGGCAAAATTGAGCGGAGAATTTTGGAGTTGGGTTAATCTTTTACTCACTCCGTCTCCGTTAATAGTTTACTTTTTTTCTTATTTTTCCCCCACAAAATAAAGCAACTTCAAACTATTCACTGGGACCGAAAAGATAGTATACACGTGGTAGCCCATGAGAACAACACTTACTATGATCTCATTCTAGAACCACATCAGCATGGTATTTGGTATTTGGCATTTGCCACTAAAAGATTGGTGGTTTCATGGGTAAAACCGTAAAAGTAGCCGAGGCGGTTAACTAGAATGTTGGTGGGTATTCCTGATCTTGTGTACCAAAACTATAAAGGTAACCAACCGGTCATTTGATAATTTGAAAAAAATTTAAGTTTGATAGCAAAGTCATTAAAACATGGGCGTCTTAGAAGTGCTTCGTGGTCATACACACAATAATCCTCTCAAAAAGCGCACACCTCTCAAGGTACCTTTTCTTACTACCTTGGTTTATTTACTCATCTATGTAGATTAATCTGAAATGTAAAACTAAGTTTTTTTGCATATCTCGTCTCAATCATTTGTTTACATTTGCTTTTAACACAAAGATTAAGGAGAGAGGTACGTGAGTAGTGGTATAAGAATATAGGATAACTAAGTGTATAATAATGCAAATGGATGATCAACTTTGGCATTAAAAGTCTTCTCTTTATAGAAGTGTATAACAGGACTAGAAAGAATTACTCCTATATTTGATTAAGGTCCCCTACAAAGATGGGAAACAATTGAATGAGATGGAGTATTGAACAATGGCAGGGTGATTTGATACAACAATATTATCCTAGTGTCTCAATGACTTCCGCATATTGCGGTGTAAAGGGGGTTGGAAGCAGTCTTACTCTTATGTTAGGAACACAAATACTGTTTTCGAAAATGAAAATTGCTTCGAAAATATCATTAATGATTGGTGCTTCACAAAAGGAAGAAGCAGAGTCACTTTAATGAGTCATTTTGCTTTATTATTTTATCATAGTCCGAAACCAAAGAGCAATGAATCTATTCATTGGCCCATAGAAAAATGGATGGGCATGAATGCATGATGGTTTTATCTATTCATAAAATTCTCTCATACAAAGATTCATTGTTATCAACGTAAGCTAACTCGAGTCTACTTATGCGAATGAACAAAACATTGAATAGACAGTTGAAGGGTTTGGATTCCAAGTACCTAAGAGGGGGAGGGGGTGAATTAGGTACCACTTTAAAATTTTCAACTTAATCTTTATTGTTTAAAGAAAGTTGGTAGTTGTCAAGAAGAACAAATGGATACACTGAATGAACAAGGTTATCAAGAGTGTACTGCTAAGATATAAAGTTGCTGTAAAGTGAATGTCACAGTGAGTCTGACTGTTACTTGTTCGTTTTAGCAGATGAGGTAAAGGCTACAATACGAAAGTAACAGTATCCGAGACTGTTGCACTAGACAGAAATGCGAAACAAGCGAGTAAAGAAAAGTGCAGCGGAATTTAAACAAATAAGAAAGATAACACAGGATTTTGAATTGGTTCAGCCATTTTGAAAGGCCTACGTCCAATCTTCTTCTTATTGATTCAATTAAGTAATCTACGCCGACTACCTAAGACCCTTACAATAAAAAAGGACCAACAACCTACTCCGGTTGCGAAATGAATTCAAGACTACTCCGTCTTAAACTCGACTCTTCTTCTAAGAAAGTTACAAGATCAAATTCCCTGATTTTGTTCTTGTGGAAAGAACGAAGGCGAATTCATTAAGATCTAACTATTCTAGATAGAAGAATACAATACTTAACGCAACAGTTGTCATGTCTGTAATTTTTGAAGACTGAAGAAAGTTTGCAAAGATTAAAAGCTTAAGAACTTTGAAGAAAATTTGCAAAGCAGTAAGTTTGATTTCTCTGGAAAGTCTTGAAGAAATGAGAGAGGTGTGCTCTCTATTTATAGAGGAAGAAGTGATTTGAAAAGGTTAAAGAAGGGCCTTGAGAAAGTCCATTCTCAAGCAAGTGGGCAAAGTGAATGTCCTGCACAAAGCTTTCACAAGTGACAAAATGTCTCAGAGAAGTGTGCTGCTCAAGATGCAGGAAACATTTTACCCTTGGGTGAAAGTCATAAGATGACAAACTCATTTGGGAACAAGCCAAGCATTGCTTTTCTTTTTGAGAAAAAGTTTGTTTGTGCAAATGAGGAAAAACACTTTCAAATGATTCCTTCTTATCACCTTCAAATCACGTTCAAAATCATTTCAAGAATGGTTCAAGTAACTTTTCAAAAGCAGCAGGAAGATTTGTTTTAGAAAGTCTTTGAAAAGTTTCAGACATGTGCAACAGTCGTCCTCACTGTTACACTGAACAAGTGAGGTAACGGTTGCCAAGACTGTTGCATTTGTAAGTACCATACTCTACTACCTTTACAATGGACGACTCTTTACAACTCAATTCTTCTTGGGCATTTCAACTCTTCATCTACTCTTGGTTGGAGATTATTCTTGCTTGGAGACTTGAGATTTCCTGAAAACTTAACTAAGAAACATACATTAGTTAGGCTTGTCATCATCAATCAAACTAGCTCAACAACAGTGGAGATAAAGGTAAAGATGGACTGTGAAGGATGCGAAAGAAAAGTAAGGAAGTCCGTAGAAGGCATGAAAGGGGTAACTCAAGTGGAAGTGGACCCCAAACAACACAAACTCACGGTTATCGGGTACGTGGATCCGAATAAGGTATTGCACCGGGTCAAGCACCATACTGGGAAGAAAGCCGAGTTCTGGCCTTATGTCCCATATGACGCGGTTGAGCATTTGGTTCATCCATATGCACCGGGTGTTTACGATAAGAAAGCCCCGCCTGGGTACGTCAGGAACCCGGAATTGTTGCCGGATCCTGGGATTGTGGATCTTGCCCGTGAGAATTCTACTGAGGTCAAGTACTCTACTGCGTTTAGTGATGAAAATCCTAACGCTTGTGTAATTATGTGAATATGTATGTCATCACAATTGTAAGTTTTTGGTTGGTTTAGCTTTTGCCTTTTTTTGTTTGCGAGACTTAAGACTTGGGACTTGATGTGTACGTGTTTAATACTCTCTCCGTTTCAATCGATACTTATTTTTGTTTTAAAAAAACCCTCACAAAAAACTATCTATTGGGAGAGAGGGAGTAGTTTAGTGTTGTAAATTAGGAAAAAAATTGTACTTCAATCTAATATTCGGTTTGGTAGTTCTAGACCTTGTGTAATGCATGCACGGTAGATAAAATTTTCATTTTATTTTAGTACCTCGGTACAAGGATGAATCTTCTTCATCATCTCTTCTCTACATTTCAATCCACTTTCTCTAATACAACAATATAATGTCATTATTTCCTGCCCACCTCACCAAAACAATGGACCATTTAATTGTTTCGAAATAAAATTTGGACCTCAAAAATCACTGGAGTATATTGGAGAGAACCTCAAAACTAAAGAGGAACTTTTCACCCTCATTAGTTATTTCCATTTTCTTTTCTTTAATCATATTTTGCTTTCAGAAAATATTGTTCTTCTACAATAAATCCAATGATAAATTTATAAACTTAGTTTATAGTTTTGTTTTAATACTATAACTTTTAAGTTAAGTTAAACAAAATTAAGTCCAAAAGAATAAGGCCTAGACAAATTAATTTTGAAATATACCCTGGTAATCTCATCTAACTTATTAAAATATTTTAACCATTAACTTGAAAATGAGTAAATGACTCATATCCAAAAATAACTCGACCCGAAATAACATGGTCAAAAGTAAACCAAATCCAAAATGACTTGACAACTTAACATTCGAAAACTCACTTGAAACCTGAAATCAATAATTGAGTTCAATTGGGAATATATTTACTTGCGCTTTCTATTATTAATAGAATATAACTATGGGACTCAACCATCACCTTAAGGTCCTCCCCAACCTCGTCAGGCTACCACCGCTGTCCAGCCCCCTCTCCTTGTTTACTCACACAAGCCTCGTCCCACTGCTCGGTCAGAGCCTCTTGTGCTGTCCCCTCCTATGCAAACCCGTAGTAAACACGGTACTGTTTGCCCCACATCCTTTTAATCTTAGTGTCATAGCTTCCCCTCCCCCCTTGCCTAAAACTCCCTTTGAAGCCTTAAACGACCCTAACTGGAAACGGGCCATGGACGACGAATTTGCAGCTCTTTTAAAGAATGAGACATGGGTTCTGGTTCCCCGTCCCCATGATGTCAATGTTACCCGTTGTCTGTGGTTGTTTAAGCATAAATTTAAGTCCAACGGTGAGTTCGAGCGGCACAAAGCACGTCTTATTGTCAATGGCAGGTCTCTACAGGTGGGTGTGGATTGCGACGAGACTTTTAGTCCGGTGGTCAAACCCGCTACCATTCGCACGGTCTTGAGCATTGCCGTGTCCAATAGGTGGCCTATTCATCAACTTGACGTAAAGAATGCTTTTCTTCATGGGCATTTGGCTGAGACCGTCTACATGTACCAACCTCCTGGCGACAAGGACCGCGCACATCTCGATCATGTGTGCTTGCTCCGAAAGTCGTTGTACGGGCTTAAAGAAGCCCCCCGTGCTTGGTACCATCGGTTCTCGACCTATGTGTCACGACTTGGCTTCTCGCATAGCTCTTGCGATCACTCTTTATTTATCCTCCGACGAGGTACCGACACCGCTTTCATCTTACTCTATGTTGATGATATTGTGCTTGTTACCTCTTCAGATGCGCTCTGTCACTCTCTCATCTCCCAGCTACGGTCTGAATTCGCCATGGCCGACTTGGGTCCGCTGAGTTATTTTCTTGGTATCAGAGCCAGAGTGACTGTAGGTCACGTGTTCAAACTCTGACAGCCCCCAATATCTCGAAAATCACTAAGTGGAAAAACCAAGCACATGGAATGGGGAGCCTGTGCACTAACCATCCACTCTTCAAGCCCAACGGACATTCGAGTGAGGGGACATAATATAATATAACTATGGGCCTCAACCATCACCTTAAGGTGGTTTTGGTTGAGATGGTTCATCTATCAATTATTAACCCGAAACTTCTCTATCCATACATTCAAATATTCAATCCTTGAGCATATTCACAGTTCATCACATTTTATGAGGGAGAACGTGGACGGCTCAAACAAACAACTAACTGCCCAGAATTGCTTAGTTTAACTAAATAAATAAAGTAATTATATCAGCCACCAAATCTCATGATTAGCAGCAATTAAAATATCACAAATTCTCATTTGTGACGGACACTATCCGTCGCAAGCTTAAGACGGATACCATATTCTCTCACAAAATACCCATTAAGGGTGAGTGAAGAAGCACATGGGGGGTGCCCACCTTGTCCCCTCTACCCATTTCCTCTCACAAAATACCCGTCGCAAAATCCGATCCGTCGCAAGCAAGACCTACTGTTAAAATATTGACACTTTCCAGTTTCCAGCTCTTCCAAGTAACATCGAAAGATCTTTTATATAACACGGTTTTATAGGGAGTACCTTATGTAGGAGTATAATGCTTTGTATTTACATCAAAATACTTACAGGATACTCAATTACATAAAACAAGAAGAAATTTTACAATAACGTTTATGTAAAACCGATAGAAGTATTTGGGAAGAGACTTGTACTCCCTATATGTAAGTTACGTGTCGGTGTCGCCAACTACGCAGATTCTGAATTGAAGATTGGTTCAACCAAACTACACCATATGCAATAATGTACATATGTCTATACCACTCAACATTCAAACCAGTAAATATATCACTACTATTTCAAAGATACACGATATGACTAAGCCTAGTCGTAGTCAGACGACATGAATTATCGTATGAAACTGCCATAGTGCAGAAAAAGGATAATAGGCACTGAAAGTCTGAAATGAAGCCAAGAGGAAAACGGGTGAAACGGAAAATAAAAACAGTGTAATAAAAGAAAAGACGAAAACCAAAGAAAGAAGCTAACAAATGCAGCCAGATGCAATTATCTATATAAGAAGTTGCAAAGAATTGAATGAATGTGTTGCTAGGTTAAAAGGACAATATCTTTGCCTAAACTAGGGAGTACCCTATATTTGAATACATAAAGACCAAATCAAAATCAGGAACTAGAAACGAGCCAATGTAATGCCAAGAAAAGATAAAAACTGATTCTTCACAACGTAACCTAAATACAATATGTAGAAGATCATACGCTAAAAGAGGTCTGCCTTCTTCCTCGAGCTTGATAGAGGAAATAGGAAAACAGGGTAGAATGCATGAAGTCGGGGTTGGTTTCTCTTCACACTCTATCTGGATTATAATATGGAGCAAGCCTTCTGCGCTTTTGACTTCTTTTTCTTAGTCTTAGGTGGTTGAAGCACCACCTTAATGGCTGCATCAAACACCCCTTTCACATTCTGCGGACATAATTCGATATTAATTACCATAACGGGTCTGTATCATAATATCATCCCCAAATACTAATGTATCAGTGAGTCTCGTCTGGTTTCATCATGTGTGCAGTCTCATAGAAGTATGTGGTGACGTACCTGTTGTGTTTTCGAACTGCACTCAATGTACGCTGGTGCATCAATGAGCTTCCTCAATTCCTCACCCTTGAAAAATACAAAGAGGAAACCCATAAGCCAATTAATCAGCCAAAACGCCGTAACAAAAAAACTGTAGAGTTTGCAAAAATAGCAAAATTCAGACAAAAAAAGTTAACTTTACCTGAGCTGTAGTTATTGGGACTGCACCGGGATGATCTATGAAAAACTGCTTGTCATCTCGAAGATCTAGTGGCATGTAAATCAAAACAATAAATACCTTCTCAAACTTTTTTTTCAGGCAAGGATGTAAAACAAAATTTCAACAAAAGCGGATATCAATGGTAAATAATCAACATCTCTTGTTACCAATAACCGTCCAAGTTATGACCAATCCCGAGCTCATACAATTCCATGCCTCAAACATCAGTAGGACTTAACTCGAAACCATGTCAAGCAAAGGTATGAACAGCTACAAAAGATCCTTAAGAAATACTCTATTTTTCTCAAATCTCTGGGGGATATTTAAACAAATGACTAAGACCGAGGGAGTATATAGCCTAATAACTACTGCATATTGGTCAATAAACATGACTATCTAGCATAACCAAGCATAAGATCAACATAATAGAATATAACTATAATATATGGGCCTCAACCATCACCTTACGGTTTTAGTTGAGATGGTTCATCTATCACAACAAGCGCATGAACATATAAAGGCTCACCACTCGCCAAGAAAGTTGAACACTTCATCAACAAAAAGGTCGTTATGTATTTGGTAAGTGGGGATGAAAATCACAAACAAGTGTATGAACCAAACAAATCCAGGGGAAGAAAGAAATATAAAGGCGCCATCAAAATAAAGACAAACATTGCAACACGGGAGAAAAGAAAAGACAGTATTTAATTCTGACCGAGTTTTGTTCCCACGAGAACAATAGGGACACCAGGAGCATAATGCTTCAACTCGGGAATCCACTGAAAATTAATTTGCCAAGATATTAGCAACAGACAAATATGTCCAGAAGACAGGAAACGTATACTTATACTCGGTACTCAATATATATCATACCTTCTTAGATACATTTTCATAACTGGCCTTACTAATCAGAGAGAAAGCGAGAATAAAAACGTCAGCTCCACGATAACTCAATGGTCTTAATCTGTTGTAGTCCTCTTGTCCTGCGACAATAGACAACATAGAATAAGTTTATTCCGAACTGTCAACAGTGAGAAAGAAGCATTGGAAAGAAAGGCATTACCTGCAGTATCCCACAAACCCAAGTTAACGGTGGCCCCGTTAACAACCACATTTGCACTGAAGTTATCAAAGACCGTGGGCACATAGTCCTGTCATCATCAGTACAAACAAAAACTAACTTAGCTGGCATAAATCGTTCAAAATCGACACCAAGATTTCCTCGTGCCGGTATTTACCATTTACAGCAACAAAACATAAAGCCTAAAAAAAAAAGCTTATGTTGAGGCAACACATGAGACAAAACACAACCTTCTTTCTAAATGAGGTAAAAGATAAAAAGCCGAAAAGGTATGTCAAAAAAATTCCGTGCTGTCAGGGTTAGTCTGTAGTACATTGGAAAGAATTAGCGTGTTTATGCTTAAATGAGGTTAAGTTACTGTATCCATGTCTGAATAAGATGTCGAATTATACATGGACACTGAGAGGAAAAATGAAGAGTCTGACTACATAGCAGAAGAGCTAAATCGGTAATGAAACAATTTGATGATCACTAACATCTAAAACAAATCCCAACAAGCGAAGAAATATCATGTCGGGTGTAACGAAATTTAGTAAATGAGACGGTCTCACATGTATGACCAGCGATTCAATCATATGGTTAATGAGTCGGCCTCACGTTTGAAACCATCTCATATACTCGATGTTTTTAGGGTATGAATTCAACATCAATGAACAAATTCCAAAACAAAAAGTCACAATGAAACCATACAAATCACCAACATTTTGAAATGCAAAATAATGTGTCAACCGGTTCATGATCCAACCAAACCATTTTACAATACAATTGCATAAGCCGCCTTACACAAGTATTCTTAATTTTACAAATGACAAACAATTCAAAACACAGAACATTTACAAAATAAAATAAAAAACCCGACAGCAAAATGACAAATCAAAAAAAAAAAAAAAAACAAATAATTAATCAAAATAAAACAAACCGTAGGAAAAGTGTTGCTGGTGTAAGAAATCAACAAACAAGTTTTACCAACAGCTCCATCTCCAACCGTCACACATTTTATGAACCGCGACGCACTCATCTTTTTTTATTTTTTAATTCTATTTATTTATTTATTATCCGAAATTACCAATCCCTTATTATTCTTCTCTCTTTTTTGGTTTAAAACTCACACAAATTTCAAAATAAAAACAAAAAAAGATGATCAAAAATACCCTGTTCCAAATTGAAAAAATGATAGAAAAGGAAAAGGAAAAAAAAAAAGAAAAAAAAAAAAAAAAAAAGAGAGAGAAAGTAGAGAAAAAAAGAGAGAGAGGAGAGTTAGTAGCGGGAGAGGCGGGAAAGAATGCTGTTGAAGCGTTCGGTGGATCAAACTGGTGTACCATCTATTTTTATTTATTTTATTAATTAATTAATGTTATTGTTTTCCATTATTTGTGGCCCTTCTTCTCTTCTCCCTTCCTTTCTACGCGTTTTCCGCTTTCTTTTCTTTTTCCCTTTTCTTCTCTCCCCTTCTCTATGGTCATAATTTACAATCCTAACCTGTTACAACTGTTCAATCTTCGAGATTGATAGGTCGTAAATACTAGAAACCGCAGTGGATTGGGGGCGGAGAAACCACTTGAGATTCTAGCTAAAACAAATAAAATAGAATAAGGTGATTAGAAGAAGGTGACGTTGGATAATTTCATTCAAATGATTTTCATGGATGATTACATTAGAATAAGACACTTGCTTATATAGGAAATGAAGGACAAATACAATAATTAGAGAAAGTTACTAAACTACCCCTCACATAATTTTGGTGTGTATCATTACCCACCCCATGAAATGATCCTTGTCCTCAAGGATCAAATAGAGACGGTATTCTTGGAAAGATGCAACAAAACACATTGAGGGGGCATCATTAACATGTATCATCGACAAACCTCCGGGATCAAAAACATAGATGACAGAAGACTTGTTAAACCATTTTATAGCCAACCTCAGATTCTCCTTGAATAACCAAGATGATAATTTCTTCGGCTCTAGGATCGTGGAGCTTACCTCACTAGTACCTCCCGCATCAAACTCATCAAAGACAAAAGTAATTCTTGAATCAGCACAAACTTGAGTAACTTCACTTCCAAATTTTAAAGAAATTGTGCCCCACAAAGAAACAAGAGATTCTTCAGTAGCGAATGTAGCATATGCTACTTTGAACTCAGGGAAGCCTATTAGTAGCTCTTGTTCGTTAGAACTCTTGTGCACAACCATAAGAGTACAAGAAAGTCTTGAATAACAATCAATCAAAGATGACAATCCATTATGTTCATGTGCTAATGCTTGAGCCTCATAGTCACCAATAGTCAGGCCTATGAGTACGGTGAAAGGAACCACCGTGCTAGTCCACTTGATAGCCACTTTTAGATTCTCCTTGAACAATTTGGAGGTTGCTGACATTATGTTAATCACACCAGTATTACATGAATGAATGCCCCTTTGAAAGGGAACATGCCCTGACTTGTAGGCAGCCATTACTTCACCCACATGAAATGTAAAATGCCAAACACTAAATAGCCTGGGATTATGCACATGTGTAACCCACATACCACATTGCCAATTTAAGCCGCCTAGATAAAAAACGTAGGTGAGGGGCATAATATTCTCGTTTGCACTACTAGCATTGTCGTTAGACCATGTTACTTGAGTGTTAAGCGATTCCCAAGTACATTCTTCACTAGTATCTCCATCCACACCCCTAAAAGCACCCTTGTCCTCAAGGGTGAGACTGCAACAGAATACTGGTTTGGACAATCCAACACCAAAACTCTCAACTTCGATCACATGCTTGCATAAAGACGATTCGTATTCTAGCTTGAGTACAAGGTTTAGCCATTTTATGGTAAGTACCTCAACAAGACCACAATGTACCAGATAAAACCCATTTAAGCAGGGAGTTCTATCAACTAACAAAGCAAGCATAGTAATGTTATATGTGTGCCCAGTTCTCACACCTTTCCTAGCACATACATTATCTCGTGAAATCAACATTAGCCCAAATTGTGATATACGTCCAATAAATTCCTTACCAAGGGCATGAGATTTGTACTGACCACTCAACCAATTTGTATCTATATTCCCTCTAAGGTCATAGATTAAAAAGCAATGGAAAATATCATAACATATATGAGCTACTACATGTGGGGAGCTGGGAACCTCAAGTCTACCAGAACTGAAGTTCGTAAAATGGATGCTCAATGTATCAGCATGACCATGGTTGTTAGGTGTGACAGTCAACAATACATGGTGTCTAATAGTTGAAGGACGCAAGCAATAAACATCAATATTGTGGATTGAAGGGAGCTGAAATGTATATTTGAATACTTTTATCCAAGTTAATTCATCAACCAGTAATTTACCCCAACTATGTATCTCCTTATAGTTAAATTGGGGTTTCCACTCATTTATCACCTGAAACAATGAACATGAAGAGATTAAACTTCCAGTATGTACCGCAACCATATATTGGGACATTATACCCAAATGAAGATCAACTTTAACGACTAGAAGCGGAGGTATGCATAATCTTGCTCCATTTGAAAAGATACTAATCAAATGAGTGAACCTTGAGCAGTCCAGTGCACGGAACTTTGCATGGTCATTATGCTCGTTGAGGTTGTCTTGTTGACGTATTATGTTGAGCCTCTCATATGCAATGGCATTCCCCAGTATGGGACCGTGTAACAATGGAGAACGTGGATGGGGAAATTCATCGAACACCTTGCTTGGAGTATCTTCATTGTTGATCATTGCACCTTGACAGATTGTTTGACTCGCATTAGCTTGCTCGTTTGGTTCAGGCATTGTATCGAACACTTGGTGCTGGTCTGTCATCTCTTCATTTTCTTGTGTGATTTTTGTTGTTTGAGCCACCTCTAAGATGAAGGCCGGTACATGCATCTTATGAAGCAGACTATCGGCCGTTTGTACATACTCCGGCACAATATTGTCAATTTTTGGCTCACAAACACCATTTACCCCGGGTTGGAGTTTGTAAATGTCATTCAATGGGATATGGTTATCACTAATCCTAGCTATTTGATCACTACTTAAGCTCAAATTTGGAGTAGGAGTATCATCAAACACCTGTTGTTCAGCAGGAATAAGATGATCTAACTTTAAAGCAGTGAGACAATTCCTTGGTAACTTATTCATGTCAAATGTCCCTTGCAAACTCCGTACTAGTACCAAGTTCGAAACGGCGGTAGTCAGCTTCTGCATCTGTGTGGAGAGGGATGCAATTTCATCGGAAACTGTCGCCATTTTCTCCGGCCAGAGAATACAAAAGCTTTTTTTTTTTTTTAAATAAGGATAGAATGGCAGTCACTAGTCCGAGGATGGACTAGCTCTGATACCACTGTTACAACTGTTCAATCTTCGAGATTGATAGGTCGTAAATACTAGAAACCGCAGTGGATTGGGGGCGGAGAAACCACTTGAGATTCTAGCTAAAACAAATAAAATAGAATAAGGTGATTAGAAGAAGGTGACGTTGGATAATTTCATTCAAATGATTTTCATGGATGATTACATTAGAATAAGACACTTGCTTATATAGGAAATGAAGGACAAATACAATAATTAGAGAAAGTTACTAAACTACCCCTCACATAATTTTGGTGTGTATCATAACCCGACTCAAAAATAACCCGCAAATAATCTGTTTTTTTCAACTCGGATTCGAAAGATACCCGTGCTTGTTTTAACTTGGAAATTGCAAGTCAAAACCCATTGGACATGTTTTGCCTCAAAAAGATACCCGAGCTTGTTTTTTTTTTTGTGTAGCGGGTCGACCCATTGGATTAAGATTCTTAAGGTAACAATTCAATTGTCGAATAGGTATTGACTTTCAAATTTTTGAGGAAAAATATGTATATATGTTGTGTCATCACCAAGAACCATATGACATATGCCACCTTATCATCTCGAAGTGTGTACCACGCCATGGGTCCCACCATATCACGTCAAATTGCATGCAGTGTCATCACTGACACCTTATCATTTCGAACTGCTAGCCAAGTTAACATTATCATGTCATAAACTAGAACCGCGTGCTACGTCAACATTGCCACCAATTGACCTCAAACCATATGATATGTCGTCATCGAGTCAGGTCGAGTTGGTTTTGGTTTACAAAATTCTGCGGTTCTATCAGTTCAGGTCACTCAGACCGGGCTAGACATGCCACGTCTTCAAAGTATGAAGAGCTGACAAAGGGCCAGTTCGAGTCAGGTTTTCGGGTGTGTCACATTATCGGGTTAGTTCGGTCGGGTTATTTTGGGTTCCCAGTCTTTTCGCGTATGTTGGTCGGTCATAGATATCTATCCTCACGATCATAACAGTAGGAATACAAAATTAGCAAGGGTTCAACCCGTAATCAATAATTTAGCAATGGGATATAATTATAATATTGCTTTCTCGGGGAAAAAGATCAAAACCATAAATTTCAAATCTTCTAAATTGCTCATAAAGGGTTACAGCTCTAGTTCTTAACCTGCCAAGACACCAGAAAATGGATGTTCTAAATTAGTTTTGATTTCTGAAATTATAGAAAGCTGTCACATCCGCTGGAATGAAATGATTAAGTAGCTGGATTCTGGCATTCTGCTATACTGCCCATGTCATGTAAATTCTCTCAATAACCATCTAAATGCAGCAAACAGCTAAATCTCCTTAACATACAGCTAACATCAGATGATCAGAACTTGCTTAGTCCGTCAACCAACGGTAAGATGGCTTAATTAGCTCTCTTAAGCGACTTCGTCAAGGACTAAACAACTCTATCCAAATCATCCAGTTTCTGAAACGCTCCCGTTTGTGTCAGGACATAAGAAGAACTACACCGTGAGCAAAATTATATACAAAACAACCAACTAACCTAATCTAACCTTCATCTCCTCTACTTGTTAAAAGACTTATTAAATATCTGATTCAGGCCATTAACCTCTTCACATCAGTTTCCTGCTCTATAACTTTCGCCTCGTTGTAAACTTTCTCGAAACTTTGGGTGCACACGCTTGAGAATCCAGTAATAGCCTGAAAAACATGCGGAAGACCCATTTGGATGTTATTCAGGGTCATCGCCCGAGTCACCCCCACAGCTTTCTCGTGCTTTGCCTTCTCTTCTTCCGCTTTATTCTTCAACATGTCAACTTTAGCCCGTTTTTCCCCAACTGGGTCCTTGCCATTTCTAGTGCCAGACATTTCGGGCAAGGAATACGGGCCGTACTTCCCCTCAAGGGACCTGAGCTGTGCGGCTCTCTTCTCGAGCTCCTTATTTGCATTTTCTGACCTTTTCTTCTGCTTATGTTCCTCCGCCTGTTGGACTACAATGGCGTGAACTACGGTTAATAAGCTCTTGATCCCCTCGGACGCTACTTTGTCAGGGACATGATCAATTTCTTCTTGCCAATGTTCACAAAGAGAGTAGATCGTGGAATCTTGGATCGATCTCATAAGCGGGTTTTTGTTGAACTGAAAGAGGCTAAGACGGAGCCAACCAGTTAAGGAACGCACATAGTCACGTTGAGCCTTTACTAGGTTGGTGAACGATTGATGCCATTGTTGGAGTTCTGCCTCAAGTTGCAAGGTAGATTGACGGTGAATCTCGGATGTGGGTTCGTTAGATGGGATGGGGTTGAGGAACTTGAGCTGATCAACTATGTGCATCTGCACTTGGTGACACTCGTACATGCTCCTCCACATGCACATAAATCTACAAGTCATGTAAAAACCATATAAGTACCCTTACATCCTTCTTAATCATCTAAACGCAAATCGGCATATGCACCTATGTAACTTAAACTTAACAGTTAGTCTTCCTTAAGACGGATGTATCTGTATTAACATTAAAACAATTCAAATACATTCCACATAAAGTTAATTGCAAACGTCAAACGGGAGTGGGTGTCGGACACGAGTACACGACTATGATATGCAAAGGTTTCATGTTATCGGCTAAAGGTAATGGTCCAACAAATGAATCAAGTATATGGAGATTCCACCAACATACAGAATCCATACATGACACATTATTGTACTTTTAGCACTTTTCCCTTTCAACTACTCCGTAGTAGTGGATCATTAGAACGGTCATCTTTAAAATATTTCACAACTTTTACAACCTGATGCATATTACAACTCTGTCCCTTGGGATACTATTACAAGTACTAGTATATCCTAATGACAAAAGCAGAGGACTTTAACTATATATATTCAAACAAATATTGAATAAATTTTCTGGATAAGTTAAAAGTCAATAATGAAAGTAAAATCAAAGGCAGTTAAAAATGGAGATCTCTCTGCAGTGTGTAATCTGTTTGTACTTACTATTGTAATAATCCCATATCCTTTTGCTGACGTCCAACATTTCCAGTTGACCCCTTGTAATGAATAAATATTTAAAAAAAAACATAAAATAGGGACATAAGGTTAAAGTGTGGTCCTGAGTTTTACTACCACCATTTCATATGCAAATTAAATTATGTCTTTATTATGTAGGACCTATAATAGTATAATGTACATTGTGTATGTAAGTTTTTGGTACCATCAAGTTACCTTTGCATAGGACCCCAAACCTTAGAATCACACAGCATAAGTAGGGAATTTGCAAAGTCTTGGTAACAAGAGTTTGGTCAGACCGAGCCAACCGGGCAACCGCACAACTAGCAAATAAGTGATCTTACAATACTGCTTGGTAACAAGTCTTTAACTTGTTAGTTACACGGTACTAAAGTACTTTCATGAGTCAAAGACACTCTTAACCTCATATGTTACTCTGCAGTATATTTCTGATCCTACAGAAAAACTCTTCTGAACAGTGGCGGAGCCAAGATCTATAGTTAAAGGGAGTGAAAAGTTTCAGTACGCCAGAACGAGTAATGCAATAAGCAAAACTTAGAAAAAGTTTGAAACTTTAACTAAATTTGTTTGTAATAAATAAGACGGTGGGAGTATCAAATTAAGTATTAACCACTATCATGTGGTATATCAGTATATAGATAAAAGCTTGCCAAATAATTGATTATCTATGGGTGTTCACAAATTCTCATTTAAGACAGATACTAATAGCCAATTTATACGGGTCAAATACATCCAAATCACATGACAAGTTGTCTAGAAAAAGCCAATATTTTGGTCCCTATTGGCACCATGTGGTAGACGGTAGTATTTGATTCGTCTTTAAGGTTTAAGACCGATAATTTGTCTTAAGCAAAAGTTACTAGTTGTGCATATTATATACTCAGAAATAAAAAGATGGAGTGGTTGAAGCTATAAGCGTTAAGCCTATGTTGATTGCTGAAAGCATTAGAAGGCTTGCTCCCTGGCACTAATTCACTAAAGATCGCAAAAGGGACAAGATGCACGTGAATGACAATAATGTCTATGCATCAATGGCTCTACACTAAGTGCCCATGACACGTGACCATATACTCCTCACCAAACTGGCAAACACTAATTCCCCAACACTATAAACCTTAAGATGGTTAGACAACCAATTAATCTTGTGTAAGATCGTTGTATACGTAGAACCAAATAATTAGCGAACTATATAATTATTCTTAAGATAATCCTACAAAACCAAGAAGCCAATTTTAACAGTAAACTATAACATGCAGTAAGATCATTGTATACGTAATACGTACCAACATTAAAAAGACTCATTGTAGCCATACAATAATCTTATCAAAACCGAAGCTGTTTTAGCCTGCCTAATGGTAGATTAAGGAGGTATGAGTCTTTGTCCCGGGCAATTACTGTTATTATGGAGGCGTAATTTGTTAGAGTAAAAAATCGATCTTGGAACTCCAACCATAAGCTTAAGCTTTTGGTTGAGATGGTTTCTATTATAGTATTAGAGTCAGTTCAAATCTCATCACCCTCCATCTCATAAGTGGAATATTAAACACCAGGTATGGGAAAGCCTACAGTTGCATCCACATTTCAAGCCCAAAGGACATTCGTGTGAGGGGGTGTGTTAGAATATAAAACTGATCTTGGAACTTCAATCATTGAAGTAAGCTTTTGATTAAGATGATTTCTATCATAATTAACTAAATGATAAAAAAATACTCGAATTAATAACGAGAGAGAGATGGATTAAGGAGAAAAGAAGGTTACCCTTTAATAAGATCAAGAAGTTGAGGGTAGAGATGAGACTCCCTTAATCTGATGATCTCATCAGAGGTAGATTGTATGGCTTGAGAAGCAACTTCTAATAATGACTCCAATTTTTCCACCTCTTTCTTAGTTTTCTCTGTTTTCATGTAATCTGCCCTCTTTACTTCTAGTCTTCTCAGCTGCTCCACTTTGTTCTCATGTTCCATCCTTAATTTTTCTGCATTCTGCACCTCCATATATTTAAAATAATAATTATGAGATATGATACCTCAACATACTCTATAGACTATAGTCTACCCATAAGTACTTAGATCAACTGACAAAGGATTGTTCTAGCTTTACCAAAGGTCTCGTGTTCGAGCCTTGGGGAATGCAGTAGTGTTAAAACACATGAGGGAGAGCTTTACCGCCCTAATGATCCTACCCGGCTTGAATTCGGATTAAACCGAATAGTCTACCCAAAAAAAACATACTCTATACTCTATAGTCTATACAACTAACATTGACAAAATAAAAATTACAATAATATGACTACTAATATCATTTCAAAAGACATGATTCCAAATGTGACAATAATAACATTATCTACCTCTTTGATGAGTTAGAGGCTGCCCTTCACTCTAATTTTCTTTTTGAATGACTTATAATAAGGGATTGTTTGATTACCATTGAGAAATTATGGACATTGAATGATCCCATAATTTCACAAAAAAAAAAAGGTGTTTAGTTGACAATTTTTTGGCGAATTGTAGGCATTAAAATTTTCGAGGAATTCATAATTCTTATATAATGGGGGATTGGCTTCTCTACCCCTTAGGTAATGGGAATGCCTATGAAATTAAATAGCTACATTGGCAACCAAACGATAAGTAAGAATTGTAGTGAGAATTATATCTATCTGTTGTTACTTCACCCTTGCAAAAAGTGTGCAATGCTCAATTCTAGTGTACTCAAATGCGCTTGAAAATGCGACACATCAAATAATATCGAGATTTGCTACCAGTCTCTCACAAGCCCTAGAGATAGACCCCATTTCTTCAGTTTAGTCGATTTTCAGATCAAATTAGTGTCGACCGTTGTACCATGTGACCATGATATTTTGACCATTTTTTGGCTAATTGTGACCACTTTCTATCACTAAACAATGAATATTTTTTTCCAAAGTGGTCACAATTAAGTATTAATCAAAAAGTGATCACATTTTACAAAAACACACGGAGTAAGACGGTCGCACGCCACAATGCACACCTAGAAACCCAATTGTAGCTCCCACCCCAAACAATTCGATAGTTGGACATGCATAGTAATCAATTAAGGTGCTTTGTTATAAGAAAGAATAGACTAGAAAAAACATACCTTGACCTCATCGAAGAGTTTGGTTTCCCAAGCATAAAGCCTCTCAAGTGTAGCACAATGACTACCACCATTATTAGTATTATTATTAGTATTAATGACATTATTAACACCTCCATTACCATTAACCATCCCCATCCTTCCAACTACCATCCCACAATCTTCTCCTAATTTCCCTAACCCTAATCCACTCAACTTCCCACTTCCTCTCCATATCGTTGGACTCCAACTTAAACTCCTCCCATTATTGTACACCTTCCCTACATTCAAAAAAAAAAAAAAATTAAAATCACACAAATAACACATTTCATTAATTTAAAAATACCAACATTTTCAAAATTTTGAAAATAATGCGACGTTATGATCATTTTCACTTCTCGATTGGAAATTTGAAATTTGAAATTATCTTAATCAAAACTAAATTAAACTAATAATATTTGACTAAATAACTTTTGTGTCATAATTTGTCAATATCAATATCTTTGTGATTACATTAGACTCGGTTCTTTTGGACTGAAATTTATTTAATTTAATTAAACTAAACTAAATTCACTTTCAAAATGAATTAATATCCTAAAAAAAAAGACTCAGTCAAATGGACATCTAAATTAACTGAAGTAAACTAAACCGAACTAAAAATTAAATCTAAGACAACAACATTACACCAAACGGATATATTTGTGATTTGTCACATAAAAACCCAACACTATTTTAAAATGACAAATTCTAGTTTTAGACGGCCAATTCCGTTTAAAACAAATAAGACGGGGTGTTGTGACCATTTTATTGTCAGTTGTAACTACAATAATTCAGCTAGTACCACAGCTTACGATAACTTGTTTTGAAATACTCAAATACCTGAAGAAGAAGAGAAATGGTGATGATGATTAACAAAAGAAGGAACTTCCAAAACAGCAGAAACAAAAGAAACAGCGTCAGCAGCTGTTAAAAAATAATGATCCAACTCTTTAATTATCTCAACCAACTCCTTCCCTTGTCTCGAAACCACAACCGCCATTTCACTCTCTTCTTTCGAATACCCACTCACCACCGACGCCGCCGCCGCCGCAGCTACATTCGCCGCCACTCTCACTTCCGTCACCTCCGTCGTCGCGTCCTCCCACTCCTCCTCCGTCGTCCCCTCCCTCACTTCCCCCGCAAACGGATCCCAGAAATCCCACGTCGAGCTCCCCGGCCCCGACGAACACGGTGGCGGCGGCGGCGGAAGTGGTGTCGCGTTGGTTGTCGTCGACGCCGTTGTGGTTGTCCACGTGTCGGTGCTGGGACTTATAGATGGCGGCGGAGGTGGGGTTGGGGGTAGTGGCGGAGGGTGACGGTGGAGGTGGTGGTGGAGAGAGGATTCGGCGGTGGCGAAGTGAAGGAGAGAGGCGCCGGTGGCGCGGAGAGAGCGGAGGTAGAAGGAGTGGGAGACGGAAAGAGATTGACGAGCTTGGAGTAAATGTTTGATGTAGTTTTTACGAGCTTTACATCTTGAGACCATTTCTTGTCTTTCAATTCTTGATACACAACACCCCATTTTTGTTGAATGTAGTGGGTTAATGTAATGTAAGTATGGTTGTGTATTTTACATGTTTTGGGTAAATAATGTGTTTTTTTATTGGAAGAGAAGGAGGGTGATACTTTTGATGATCAAAGAGAAGAGATGAAGATAATACCAACGTTTTTTTAAAAAAAAAATTACAGGCTAGTCACTGCACACTTGGTCTCTTTAGTTGTGAGAGTAAAAGAGAGAGAGAGAGAAGGGCACACTCGTACTACATAGGGCAGTGTGATTTTAATATTTCTTCCTTTTTATGCTTTCTTTTCTATTTAACCAACCTCATTACTCTCATCACAAATTCTCATTTGAGACGGGTCCAATATTAATCACATTGGTATAGAGATGGCATGCAATAGATCAGGTTTGGGTCAGGTGACGCCTTATCTGTCATTTTAAAATCTCATCCAAGTCGTCCATCATTCATGAAACTTATCATCCGTCTTCCATCTATTCATCATCCATGATTAAATCGGGTGGATTGAATGATAAACGGGTGATTGCATACATATATGTTTAAAGATAAAAATGTGATACTTTTTATTTTCTAATAAAAAAATTGTTAGATAGTTATTTTAGTCTGACTTTTTAGCCTGTACTACCACAACTATATATATTGAGAGTAGAAAAATTGATTGTTTATAATCTTAATAATGTATTATATACTTCAACTTCCCGGTCAATTGTTAACATTTGCTTTTTTGACACTATTTATAAATGAGAGAATCCTTAAAATAATTTTCAATGCGTAACACAAAATATAGTCATGTGAGATCTTGTTTGATTCGTCTTAATGAGCACGTTAAGAATATCAAAAATTTATAATTGTTCCACTTATGTACTAAGAGATATTTTCGAAAGAAAATGTGCATTGGAAAATACGTAAAATACAAATGACAACAATTGACTGGACAGATCTAGAGAGTATTTTTACAAAATAAAAAGTAATAAAATCGGGTGGTGGATCGATGACGGGGGAAATTTCTCCATCCAACCCATCACCCATCCGTTATCCGTTTCATCCATCATCCATCCATCCATTTAAGTCAGGTTTTTTATCCGTCTTTTAGGGTTGGGTGGATCGAGTTTTGGTCGAGTGCGGGTGAAATTGCCATCCCTACATTGGTAGGTAACTATATAAGTCATTTGTAATTTCTTACATTTGTCTTATATACCTAATTAGGGGATACTTGACGTGTTAAAAATTTGAAGACTTGATGTACGAGAATATGTTTAACGTTCGATTAAAATAGAAGTGAAGATAAAAGGTGGTTGTGAAAGATTTTAAGTTAAATGATCTAAAGTGTTACTCCTCGATCAAGCGGAATTCGGTAAACATAACTGTTAATTAAGGAACTAAATGAGGCACTAGAGGGTTTTATTCTTTGAAACCCTTAATTAGGACTAGGTTTGGTACTTAATTTCCGGTACTCAGAAACCGTGAATAAGGGAAGGTCAAGGACCTCACGCCTGCACCAAATAAATAAAAAAAATAAGTTCGGCTTTAACATATATTTAAGGGCAATTATAATGTCACTACAACTTTTACTAACGCCAGTTAAATTGTGAGATAGTGATTAGTCATATACCCACATAATTACCTTGTAAATGAGTGACATTAACAAATATGGTTGTGGTGTTATCACTGCCCTATATCAGTCTTGTTTTAGTGTAGACTAGTACATTTTTACTCGAAACAACTTTTTAAATTTATTTGGAAACTTCCAAGACACGGGTTATAGTATTTAAAAGTGTTTAGGCATACTTTAAAATGGTTTTGTCTACTTGTATAAAATTATTTTTACTGAAAATACAATTTTACGATTTTTTTATATTAACTGTAAATATATTAATGTTATATTGTATTTTTTTCATATTTTTTTCAATATATTTTTAGTCAAATTATCTAAAATCTAGCTTTAAAAAGTCAAATGATCGATAAGGTTAAACCATGTTTTCCCTAAATGCGTGAGCATCAAAGTCGAAGACCTTGTTTTTCAAGATTTAACTTTACTGTAAGTCAAAACGAGTCAAGCATTATACCACTTGTATATATTAGACAAATATATTATTTTTTCATGTGCATTCGGTTATTGTTTTATTCTAACTATTCGACTTTAAACTTAAGATGGATAGTAGTGTCCGAGAATTTGGGCAAAGTCTTCTGAGTTGTACTCCGTATTTTCTCTTGTGCATGCATGACTAATTGTAATGTTTTAGAGTTGGAGTGAGTTGATATTTCTCATGCATGCAAACACTTTTGGGAAAGTGTTGGGGTTGAGCCGTAGAGTCATCAGCCACGAATGACAAAACAGTCCTCAATAAGAAGACGAGGAGAAGCCTGGTCTTGGGGAAGAGAGTTTTGGAGGTGAGGGGTATTATAGTAAATAGAGTATGTAACGGCCATAACGAGCTTAATATGAAGAATGTCTCGGTTTTATGTATCCCTGTAAATGAGAGAAAGGTATGTATTATTAAAAGAATTGACGAGTCATACAGTAAATGGGACAGGTGAGAGACTAAACATTAAGGTTTTTGTCTGCACAATTTCTCCTTTTAGACGGGACGGTCCGTCTTAAATCACTCTTAATACTTTAAACGGGTTAAAACACTTTCACAAAAAGAGCAAGTAGACAAATGAGGGGATAATAGATAATCCCTCCGCTTGCATCACTTGTTCTTTTGTGAAATGATTTGACCCGTATAAAATAATAAAACGGGTCGCCCCATCTCAAACCAGACAAAAACGCATTATTTGGCAGAATTCCTTGGAACTTTTAGCATTTATGGAGATATAAGGAATCAATTAAGAATTCTGCGTCAACGTTAAGTAAGAAACACAGCAAAGATGCGGCATGTGTGATGTGTGTTTTCCTAGTCATTCCAAATTTCCAATGCTATTTTTAACAGTTTTTTACGTTATAAAAATTCTCTCTCAACAACTAATGTATATTTTACATTTATAATAGCAAAACTTTTAACGTTTACCCCCACCTCTTTAGAGAATGTTTAAATGGCATAAGAAAAATTTAATAACGAATGTTATCCAATATTTCCAGCTATACTTCCTTTGTTGTTCTAAATGAAAGCTTACATATTTCATTTTTCAGTTGTTCAGAATGAAAATACACATTTCTTATAATTAGTATATGGTAAGTTATACTTTTATAACATGCAGACTAAATCATGACCATATATTAATAAGTTAAAACGTCAAATTTAAAAGTGTATTTCTACAAGTTGATTGTTATAGAAAATTTTAAAAAATGACAATAATGTAGACCCGTGCATCGCACGGGCATAAAATCTAGTCTATATTATTAAAGGAAGCTTTTTTCGAGCGATTATAGAGTCTCCAACTTTTCGAAAACACTTCAGCATTCCAAATTATACAAACTACCCATATATAATAATATAATTAAATCTGAAGATTATAAAATTGTACCATGAAAGTTAGATTGGATAAAATTAATATACAGAAACCTAAACAAACACTATTACGTTAATATGTTTGTATATATATATACATGTATTTTCTTTCAAAAATTAATAATCACCACTTCACGTTATATTATTTTTATTTATGTTTCTTACTTTTGTTGTGTTTATTTATTTGAATCTTGCGGTTTATATTGTGTTTAAATCTTATTGTAGCATTAGTCTACAAATACGTTGTTTTTGCTTTGAATCAAATTATTCACTAATGATTTTCTGACAAGTCTTATCTATTTTATGTGTAGGTTAACCTATTTTACTCTGTATGATTCTGATGAAGATACAATGATAAATAAATTATTCGGTAAGGTCTTTCTATAAATTATTCGATCAATAAAACTTTATTTTCTATGAAATTTCAATACATCTCAACAAACTTGGATTTAAGTTTGCATTAGTTTGTTGATTTTTTTTCAGTAATTAATTGAATATCACCTTTTTTGTAATTACTTCAATTCTGAGATTTTTTTTAGTATCATTAAGAGTCTCTCATATGAAAATCCGTACAATATTACATTGACGACATGGTCGACATCATCCAAATTAACGAAATTGTTCTTTTTTTGTTTTGGCAAGAGTCCTTACCCAAAAAAAGAATTTGCACTTTCTACAACTAATAACTACTCCGTATTACTCTATGTCAATATATAGTTCCTACTCCTCAGCTCGCTTATAAGGCTATAACAACATTAATTCTAAGCTATAGAGAGTCAAACTTCTTGAATACTCTCGAACAATATTTGAATCAAACTTCTATGAACTACTAATATATTTTTATTTTCAAATATTTAATTTGAATATGAGATACAGTATAAAATATATTGTTAAAAAGAAAAAGATGGTGTACGATTTATTAAAAGTAAAGATTAGAGATATGGAGATTTTTGCACATAGAACTTCTATCTTCCTCGGGCTATTCGTCTTAACTATTACATATAATAGACTATTAGTAGTAGCATTGTATACATACCGAATGATGCGAGTTTATATGTATATATAGTGGAATCAACATTATAATGTGTGAATGTGATATATCCTATCAAGCATATTTTAATTTTGTGGTGCATTTTTTTTTACGTTCCTGTATATTGATTGCAATTACCAATTATGTGCTTTGCTCTTTATATGCTATGCGGTTGTCATTGTGTTAATGAATGTAATTAATTGATCTCCTTCTAGATGATAGAGTAGAAGAATACGGCGTATCTATGATGCCATCATTGTTAGTATGTTCAAACCTTTTAATTAAGGTGAAAGTGCGTCATATAATCTAAGAGTTTTATTATATTCATCGTAGATTTGATCGAACGATGCGTATAATTTATGATCATCAGTTGTGTTATTTTATTGTATATTGATGTTTTTTTTCCATTTGTTTCAAAAGAAAATAAAGCTCATAGGACAATAATGTTATAGTATTAAATAAATTATTTTAATATTTGATTTTATAATATAAACCAATTTCAATGTGATATTATAGTGGAGTTTCCGAAAAGAACAATTTTCAAAAAGAATTATAAATTTTGTATTAGAATCATAGTCCAGTTTCCAAAAAGAACAGTTTCCATACAGAATAATAAATTTTGTGTTAGAGTTATATTTTATTAAAAATTTATTTAGAGAGTTTTAAAAAGTTTTGTAAATTTGACGTATCATAAATGCACTCAACTGTTTAAGGCATGAAAGAATAATTTCATAAAATATCAACCAAAAAGCCAAAACAGTAACAGTAATTTACAATTATAATCAATGCTCATTACGATGACTCTCTATTGTTATCGGTATGTCAAAACATTCTCCTGAATTTGCACATAGCTATGTATTTAAATTTAAAACAATAAAAAAGAGAATATAACGTACAACTACTTGAGTACTATTTTACTACTACTACTACAATCGTGTAAGAAACGTACTTCTTAACGTATTGTTACATTGTGTGTATAAATTCTTTAAGCCAATGTTGTCATCATTCCCTTCCTCTATCTTTTGACAATCTGATGCATGAAATTTTATGCTTATTGTTCATTGTACTGTCCATCTTTTTTGATGCCAAAATTTGATGGTTATTGTTCATTGTTCACTTTTCATCATTTTTAATGTCAAAATTTTACGCTTATTATTCCATTGTTCATCTTTTTTTTAATTATTTTGTTTTTATGTTGAACATGTAAGAATCAAATCTCCATTTAGAGTGTGAAATTTTGGTTTTATATAGAATTTATGTACAAATAGGGTGACCTTGGAAGGTAAGATATTGAATCTTCTTTTATGCATATTTATAGATGCTGGTTTAGTTTTTTCAAAAAAAAAAAAAAAAACTAAACGTTGGTTTATTTATTAAATTTATATTACTGAGAAAAAAATTATGTGACAGTAATTTGTAATTAGTATTGACTATTAAGTATTATTAGGAAATAAGGTATCTAGAGTATTAGGAAACACAATATGGTACATATTGTAAGTGTATAAAATAAGATATTATTATTATCTTTGGAAATAAGTTAAAATATTCTAAATCTAGGGTTATAGTTTGAGTGAATACTATAAATACGGGTGTCATAAAAGAATGATATAATAAAACACAATAGTTAAATTTACATTATTAAAAATTA
The DNA here is from genome assembly GCA_022085475.1 of Heliosperma pusillum. Classification (NCBI taxonomy): domain Eukaryota; kingdom Viridiplantae; phylum Streptophyta; class Magnoliopsida; order Caryophyllales; family Caryophyllaceae; genus Heliosperma; species Heliosperma pusillum. The sequence continues at coordinate 7,236 of JAIUZE010002272.1, read as the reverse complement.
ATTTAGAAAATTATCATAAAATTTTGATGATAAACTACTTAATGTGTTATTAGTACCACATTGAAAAATAATATATTTGTGGAAATATATATACTAAGTATGATTATAAATATGAGTCATTTTAGTCTCTTAAGTATTGGTTTAATGAACCTTTAAAATTTTGTATTATTAACTCCACAATAGTGAAATTTACATCATCAAACTTAATTTAAAAAATTTAGGAAAGTATTATATAAGTAATAATTTTGATGGTGTACTACTTAATAAGTTATTTGTCCCACATTGAAACATAATACAAGTGTGGTAAATATATTACGTATAAATAGTATAATTGTCCCACATCAGAAAATTATCATAAGCTGGGGTAATCCTATACTTATAAATAAGAGTCATTCTTGGAACTTAGATATCAAATCAAAATCTTTTGAATCTCTTAAATATTGTCTTAATTAATAAAGAGCTCTTAAAAGTTTGTATCCACTGAAACTTACATCATCAAAAATTAATTAAGGAAAATATCATTAAAAAATAAAGTGAAAAATCTTTTATTTATCTCAATAAACATTTCCTATATTATATTCAAGTGGTGCTTATGATTTTTATATAAAAAATTTTACATTCATTTCACAAAAAAATATTGTGAAAATGAGTCATCCTTCAACTTAGATATTCACCCAAAGTCTTTTGAATCTTTCAAGTATTATCTTACAAAGATCTTAAATATTTGTATTATTATCTCCACCTTAATAAAATTACATCATCAAAATTAATTTAGGAAAGTATCATAAATAATAATTTAAGAAAGTACCATAAATAATAATTTTAATGGTAACTGTCAGATATGTTATTTGTTTCACATGGAAAAGTAATGTAAGTGTGGTGAATATACTATGTATAAATAAAAAAATTGTCTCACATCGGAGAAATATCATAAGCTGGGATGATCACGCGATTATAAATAAGAGTCGTCCTTGAAACTTAGAGATAAACCCAAAGTCGTCCTTTTTTTAGGAGTATTTTAATGAAAGGCAAACAAATGATTAAGACGAAGAGAATATTATTTTAGAGAGCTCTTAAAATTTTGTATTAATTATGAAAATAATATAATTAGGTTCATGGTAAAAAAAATGCTATCATTACAGTATAGAATTTCATATTATTTGCATATACTTTGTGTAATTTTTAGTATGTTATATTTCTCACATTGAAAAATAATGTATGTGTGGTGAATGTACTAATATTTATAAATAGTAGAATTGCCCCATATCGAACAATTAGCATAAGGTGAGGTGATCAACCCAAAATCTTTTGAGCTGCTTGAAACATTTCTTAGATAACTCGATTCTTAGGTACTTTGGATCATTTTTCGAGTCATAATATAGCTCAAATATAACTTGAGTACCGACAAGGTTAGTAACATAAGTTTAAAATAGAAGTTGAATCAATATATCAATATTTTTTTTTTTAAATTACGGGTATATGTTATTATAATCTTAAAATTTCAAAAGTTTATTTTTATAAGTTAACTGTCATTGGAAAATTACGAAAATGACATTAATGTAGACCCGTGTGTCGCACGGGCATGAAATGTAGTATATATATAAAAGAGGCTTTTTTCAGGCAACGAGAGAGTCTCCAACTATTTCAAAACACTATTTTATTTTTTATTAATAAAGCTACCTTACACATAATTTTATTAGGCTAATTAAATATTAAATAAAATATATTATATTATATAAAGATTGAATTTTAATATTATCAACTTTTAAACATTATATTCATACATATACTTTCCAAGTTATGGTTAAACTCTTAAATTTTGATTATATTTTTTAGGATTTTTTGTCAGATAGCACCTAACATTTATCTCTTCTGTATAAATGACACCTAAAGTTTTTTTTTTTGCCCAAAAGCACCTAACATTTGCTTTTTTTTGTCTAATGGCACCAAACTGACTTTTCCGTCAAAAAAAGTCAATAAACCGTCTTGACTAACGGAGGAATGGCTGACATGTAATTGTTTTCCCAATTCTTTATGTTTTGCCTCCAACTCCAACATCCCATTCCCAGATTCAATTTTCCCACCAACTAAAACCCTAATTTAACACCCAAATTTTATTCCTCCATTCTCAAATTAAATACCCAACTGCTTTCCTCCATTCTCAAATTAAATACCCATCTCCTCCTATCATCATTCCAATTCAACATGTCTTTTTCAAGCTCATCCTCAAACTCAACAAGGCGAATGAGATGCAATTGTGGCATTCCGGTGGCTGAGAAGACATACCTTTTTCTGTTTATGCAATCAATATCGATCTTGTGAAAATATATCTCTTCATTTTTCTTTCTGCAAATTGATGGATTGAAGTATGAGGAAGAATGAGGTTGGAGTTTTGACTGTGTTTTGAGTGATGAGGAAGAATGAGGATGTTGGAGTTGGAGGGAAAACATAAAGAATTGGGAAAACAATTACATGTCAGCCATTCCTCCGTTAGTCAAGACGGTTCATTTACTTTTTTTGACGGAAAAGTCAGTTTGGTGCCATTAGACAAAAAAAAGCAAATGTTAGGTGCTTTTGGGCAAAAAAAAAAACTTTAGGTGTCATTTATACAGAAGAGGTAAATGTTAGGTGCTATCTGACAAAAAATCCTATTTTTTAAATTAATTATTTTCCTAATAATATTATCAACTTTTCAACTTTTTACTACCTTACACATAATTTTATTAGGCTAATTAAATATTAAATAAAATAAAATATATTATATAAAGATTGAATTTTAATATTATCAACTTTTAAACATTATATTCATACATATACTTTCCAAGTTATGGTTAAACTCTTAAATTTTGATTATATTTTTTAAATTAATTATTTTCCTAATAATATTATCAACTTTTCAACTTTTTAGAAACTCTTTAAGTAAAAGTTAAATTCATAACTATTATTTGTCCTACATTGGAAAATGATGTAGATGTGCTAAAAATATTACATATAAATAATAGAATTTTCCCACATTGGAAAAATAATAAAGTGGGTAATCCTATGATTATAAATAGAAGTCATCCTTAAACCTTATGTATCAACCCAAAAATTTTGAATCTCTTAAATATTGTCTTAGAGATCCTATGATTAAATATAGGAATCATTCTTGGACCTTATATAATAAACTAAAATCTTTTAAATCTCTTAAGTATTGTCTTAGAGATCTCTTAAAAGTTTGTCTATTATTATCTTCACAATTGTTAAATTTACATCATCAAAAATTAATTTTAAAAGGTATTATTAAAAAAATTGAAGTATTGTAAAAAAAAATTATGAAGATAATATAATTAGATTCGTGGTGAAAAAAACCCTGAAAAGAATAAAAACTCATATTATTTGAACATATTTGGTGTAATTTTTAGTATATTATTTGTCATACATTGAAAAATAATTTAGTTGTGGTGAATATATTACCTATACATAGTAGAATTGTCTCACATCAGAAAATCATCATAAGGTGGGTGATCTTATGATTCCAAATAGGAATCATATTTGGAACTAAAGTTTCAACCCAAAATTTTTTGAGCCTCTTACATATTGTCTTACAAAACTCTTAAAATTTGTATTATAATTTTCACTATAGTGAAATTTACATCATTAATTATTAATTTAGAAAAGTATCATAAATAATAATTTTGATGGTAAACTATTTAATGTGTTATTTGTTCCACATTGAAAAAAACAATGTAGGTATCGTGACTTGTGAATTTACTACCTATAAATATCAAAATTTGTACCACATTAACAAATTATCATAAAGTGGAGTGATCATAAATATGATCATCGTACGAGCTTTTAAACTAATTTTTGATATTGTTATGTTAATAAATGACTTTAAAAATTTAATAAATGACATTTAAAATATTTGTTTATTATTCTAACATTAATATAACAGTTTAGTAACAGTTAAGCAATAAATATTATATGAAAAAAGATGGTGTAATACTTAGTTTGTTATTAGTCCCACATTGAAGAATAATGTATGTGTGGTGAATATATTACTTATAAATTGGAAATTGTCCCACATTGAAAAATTATTATAACATAGGGTGATCCTATGATTATAAATATGAGTCATCTTTGAACTTAGGTATAAACCTACAATTTTTTAAGACTCTTAATTATTGTTTTGGAGAGCTCTTAACAAAATGGAATTATAATAGTCACAATAGTTAAATTTACATTATTAAAAATTAATTTAGAAAATTATCATAAATAATAATTTTGATGATAAACTACTTAATGTATTATTAGTCTTACATTGAAAAATAATGTATTTGTAGAAAATATATATACTAATCATGATTATAAATAGGAGTCATTTAGTCTCTTAAGTATTGGTTTAATGAACCTTTAAAATTTTGTATTATTAATTCCACAATAGTAAAATTTACATAATCAAACTTAATTTAGAAAATTTAAGAAAATATCCTATATAAGTAATAATTTTGATGGTGTACTACTTAATAAGTTATTTGTCCCACATTGAAATATAATACAAGTGTGGTAAATATATTACGTATAAATAGTATATTGTCCCATATCAGAAAAATATCATAAGCTAGGGTGATCCTATAATTATAAATAAGATTCATCCTTGGAACTTAGATATCAATCCATAATCTTTTGATTCTCTTAAATACTATCTTAGAGAGCTCTTAAAAATTTGTATCCACATTAGTGAAACTTACATCATCAAAAATTAATTTAGGAAAATATCATTAAAAAATAAAGTGAAAAATATTTTATTTATCTCAATATACATTTCCTATATTATATTTAAGTGGTGTTTATAATTTGTATATAAATTTTCTTACATTCAATTCACAAAAACTATAGTGAAAATGAGTCATCTTTCAACTTAGATATTCACCCAAAATCTTTTGAATCTTTCAAGTATTATCTTTCAGAGATTTTAAAAGTTTGTATTATTATTTCTACCTTAATGAAATTTACATCATCAAAATTAATTTAGGAAATTATCATATATAATAATTTTAATGGTAACTACCAAATTTGTTATTTGTCTCACATTGAAAAGTAATGTAAGTGTGGTGAATATACTATGTATAAATAGAAGAATTGTCCCACATCAGAGAAATATCATAAGCTGGGATGATCACGCGATTATAAATAACAGTCGTCCTTGAAACTTAGAGATGAACCCAAAGTCATTTAAGTCTCTCAAATACTCCATTCGTCCCGGTCATTTATTTGTTTGCCTTTTATTAGGAGTTTTTTAATCAAACGCAAACAAATGATTAAGACGGAGAGAGTATTGTTTTAGAGAGCTCTTAAAATTTTGTATTAGTTATGAAAATAATATAATTAGATTCGTGGTAAAAAAAAAAATTTATCATTGTATAGAATTTCATATTATTTGCATATACTTTGTGTAATTCTTAGTATGTTATATATCTCACATTGAAAAACAATATATGTGTGGCGAATATACTAATAACTATAAATAGTAGAATTGCTCCATATCGAACAATTAACATAAGGTGAGGTGATCAACCCAAAATCTTTTGAGTTTCTTAAACATTGTCTTAAAGAGCTTAATTCTTAGGTACTTTGAATCATTTATCGAGTGATAGTATAGATAAAATATAACTTGAGTCCCGATAAGGTTGATAACATATGTTTAAAATAGAATAAGTTGAATCAATATATCAATATTATTTTTTAAAAAATTACGGAGTATATTTTATTATAATCTTAAAACTTCAAAAGTTTATTTTTATAAGTTAACTGTTATAGGAAAATTACGAAAATGATATTAACGTAGATCCGTGCATCGCACGGGCATGAAATCTAGTATATATATGAAAGAGGCTTTTTTCAGGCAACGAGAGAGTCTCCAACTATTTCAAAACACTATTTTATTTTTTATTGATAAAACTACCTTACACATAATTTTATTAGGCTAATTAAATATTAAATAAAATATATTATATTATATAAAGATTAAATTTTAATATTATCAACTTTTATTCATACATATATTTTCCCAGTTATGGTTAAACTCTTAAATTTTGATTATATTTTTTAAATTAATTATTTTTCTAATAATATTATCAACTTTTCAATTTTTTAGAAACTCTTTAAATAAAAGTTAAATTCATAACTATTATTTGTCCCACATTGGAAAATAATGTAGATGTGCTAAAAATATTACATATAAATAATAGAATTTTCCCACATTGGAAAAATAATAAAGTGGGTAATCCTATGATTATAAATAGGAGTCATCCTTAAACCTTATGTATCAACCCAAAAATTTTGAATCTAATTTTGAATCTCTTAAATATTGTCTTAGAGATCTCTTAAAAGTTTGTAGATGTGATGAATATACTATGTATAAATAGTAAAATTGTCCAACATCATAAAATTAACATAAGGTGGGTGATCCTATGATTAAATATATGAATCATTCTTGACCTTATATAACAAACTAAAATCTTTTAAGTCTCTTAAGTATTGTCTTAGAGATCTCTTAAAAGTTTGTCTATTATTATCTTCACAATTGTTAAATTTGCATCATTAAAAATTAATTTTAAAATGTATTATTAAAAAAATTGAAGTATTGTAAAAAAAATTTGAAGATAATATAATTAGATTCGTGGTGAAAAAAAACCCTGAAAAGTATAGAAACTCATATTATTTGAACATATTTGGTGTAATTTTTAGTATATTATTTGTCATACATTGAAAAATAATGTAGTTGTGGTGAATATATTACCTATACATAGTAGAATTGTCTCACATCATAAAATCATCATAAGGTGGGTGATCTTATGATTACAAATCAATATATATATATAAAAGAGGCTTTTTTCAGGCAACGAGAGAGTCTCCAACTATTTCAAAACACTATTTTATTTTTTATTGATAAAACTACCTTACACATAATTTTATTAGGCTAATTAAATATTAAATAAAATATATTATATTATATAAAGATTGAATTTTAATATTATTAACTTTTCAACATTATATTCATATATATATACTTTTTCAACATTATATTCATATATATACTTTCCAAGTTATGGTTAAACTCTTAAATTTTAATTATATTTTTTAAATTAATTATTTTCCTAATAATATTATCAACTTTCAACTTTTTAGAAACTCTTTAAATAAAAGTTAAATTCATAACTATTATTGTCCCACATTGGAAAATAATGTAGA
>JAIUZE010002271.1:0-75177 GCA_022085475.1 Heliosperma pusillum | reverse complement strand
TAATAATAGGTTCCGGTTTTAAAATGTACCGATTTTCACTAAAGTGAACCTATTAGAAACGTATTCTCATCTTTTATTTATTTAAATTATTTTTTTTCTTTCCGCAAATTTGAGGGTGTCACATCGACTCCCCCAGCCGGCCGGTGGCCTGGACCGGCTGGGGCTCCCTGCTCCTCTTTCTTCTTTATTTCTTCTTTCCTTCTTCATAATGTCTCCCCATCCAGCCAGTCGGCCACAGGTGCCCTGGACCGGCTGGGACTCCCCTTCCCCTTCCCCTTCCTTCTCTTCTTTTCTTCTTTTCTTCTTCTTCTTCTTTTATTTCTTCTTTTCCTTATATGCTTAGTGACGGTTTCTTTCTTCTCATCTTGTCTCATACTTCTTTTGGCATATTCCTTATAAAACGAGACGGAAGTTCACGAGCTGAAAGGAGAGCGTGACAGTAGGCAAAATGCTTTAAAACTGACGCTAAAATGCATTAAATAAGGTCGAAATAGAAGAGAATGAATATGGGAGTCAGTCTAAATATGTTGTATATCAAACCTCTCACACTTTAACATTACTCGTCCCCGAGTGAGTAACTGAGCAAAAACGAGACCCTCATTTAATTAAGCTAACTAAACTACTACTACTATCCGATGAAAGGCAATTGACAGGCCTTCTCCGTCCCTTCAACTCACAACGAAGTATAATGAGATATGTAATTCCTTGCAATGCAAGTGGGGGCTAGCGGAAAATTTAGATACATCCAAGATTAAGCACGTAAACAACATAAAGGATGCCTCAACCAAAAGAACAACCATTTTTCCTCATCTAAGCGGTCGGGTTTCGTTTCAAAAACCAAAGGTCTAGTTCGGGAGATACCGTCTTAAAGTCTCATTGAGGTGTCAACCCCCTAATCATGGCTCAAGCAACCCGAAAATGACCCCCAAATGCCAATAAAACGAATTCAAAGGCGGGAAAGAGGGAAGCAAATTCAACCGTATAAGACCAACTCGACACGACTCAAGATTTAACCAAATGTGACCCATGACTACGAGGACTTAGACTATCGACTTCCTCACGGTTTTCACTCGTCTCTCATTTAAACAACGGGTGATTTCTGTGACAAAAAGTAACCAAAACCACTCAACTACACGACTTGTGAGACATGCCTGCAATATAATATGTAGTCCTCTCCTATATGATAGCATATGAGATGTAAAAATGGAAATGCACATAAAATGAAACAAGGATTGTAACGGGGTTAGGTAGTGGGTCGAAACGGGATTGGTGCAAGCACCATTATGGATGATGTGGAGTTACAAATCAAGAAATTGTCAAAAATTCCATTTCTCCCAATTTATTACAACAAATGAAAATATCAAACTTGAAAGTTCGACTCACTTGGAAAAGCATTATACCCCCATTTATTTTGCAACGTCTTTTTCTACTCACTCAATGATGGATAAAGAGTGTTGCTTGACTTTTTCTCATACATAACATAGAATAAATAAATATAAAGTGATTTTTGTTGTTTTGCATTTTTCTTTCTTTTGTATTTTGTTTTTGCTTTTGTAAAACCTCTTTATTCGAACTCAAAACCAAATATAAACCAAATATTTCAACTTAAATGAACTTAGCTTGAGTTCACTAATTAGGACACGAATTTCCCTTTTTCAAAACACCAAAAACAAAGTGAAAACTTTCTTGATCAAGGAAGGTTGTTTATGGGATGTAGTTGGTATTTGTAGTTATGCCAAATGAAAGGCTAAGGCTCAAAGGGGATGCAAAAGTTGGTCCTAATCTAAAAGGTCAAAAATAGGCATATATGGCAAGGTGAGGCTAAAATATTATAAGCAATGGATTGTATCAAATTATGCACACAAAAATATACATCTCGCGACCTAAGGGAAGAACGACACACTAGTGCGTGGAGATGGGACATGCCGCGCAAGGAGCCTACTCACAACCTATGGAGACCGGGTATGAATGCACCTGTCTAAAGGAGGCTCTAGGTCTCACATGTAAGTAGCTATGTCGAAGTCTAGGTCTAGCCTACGGTCTATTCGGTCTCACAAGGCGGTCCATGGTCTTTGGGTTAACTCTGTTGGAGCTAGTGTCCTCCACAGTTAGTGCAATAACATAAATAAATCTCTGTAGGTTCACAGGGTATACTTTATATTATAATCAGTTGATCAACGTTCATCAATAACGGTTGGCTTGCTAGATAAGTTTGACGTTATTGTCATACAGATGGCGGTGATCAACTGGTCCCTAAAAGTCACACCTATAGGATGTGTTTGAGAGATGTGATTATTTGAGAAAATAATCATATTGATACCCTATTATATGACTAAAAGGTTAGTCAGTGTATTTGACTAAAAGGTTAGTCAATGTGATGATGAGACGATTATTTAATAACGATTAAATAATATAAGCTGAGACGAATTAAAAGTAATTCGTAATTAAATATAAACTATTGTATTTAATTAGCATATATATAATGTAAGCTTATGCGAATTAAAATGTTAATTCGTAATTGAATATAAAATGTTATATTGAATTAGCAAATTATAATTATACGGATAATTATAATTAATGTATATATTATACGATTGTCATATTAGATGTTATCAGATCGGTATTAATGTATCGACTACAAAATGTTGTATGGACAACACAAATGACATTTATAATAATAATACACATTATATATTAAAGCGAATTTAACCGAAATAAAGTCCAGATTCACTCTGGAATTTTAGGTCCATTAGTGGTTAATTAGAGGAGAAAATATCTCCCCTAAGGACTGCATGTGTGCCGTGAGAAAGGGTGAATAAGGAGAAAAAATTGAGTTTTTTCTTCTAACCCTAATTCATTCTCACTTGTGCCTCCATCTCTACACATCACAAAAGTAAAAAAAGTTAACAGTAACTTTTCACAAAACATTCTAGCAAATTCAAGGGCATTTCTCATTCTATCTTGGGTGCTACGATTAGGAGATATCATCATTTTGATATTGTTCTTAGGCGATTAAAGCAAGGACTAAAGGTTATTTCTAATCTCTCGCTTATTATGCTTTTTCGTTTATGACTATTAATCATATAATCATATTTTCATTATAATCCTGAATGATTTAAAGGGAATTATACGGATATTTTCCCACACTAACCTGTGCCTCCAACGGATCTGTCAATAAGGATCGAGGCATAGAAGAAACAATAAAAGAGTCATACACATCAAGCACATAACATGAGTCTTCTAACACAGGACTCCTAACGGTGGAATTTTTACTAAAGGTCACCTTGTCATCTCCTATCTCTAATGTCAACTTCCCATTCTTGACATCGAAAATTGCACCAGTGGTGTGCAAAAAGGGTCTTCCCAAAATGATTGGGATTTTAGAGTCCTCGGTCATGTCAAGTACGAGAAAGTCAACGGGAATGAAAAACTTACCAACTTTGACGGGCACATCTTCTAAAACACCCATAGGTTGTTTTAGAGAACAGTCCGCCATTTGCAAAGTAATATTAGTGCATTTCAAAGCACCCCTGTTAAGTTTTTCAAACATAGAAAAGTCAACGGGAATGGTATACGTGCCTATAGTGCAAGGGATGGAATAACTACCAGGGTCCTTAAGTTTTGGTGGAGACTTATTTTGCAAGAGTGCACTGCACTCTTCAGTGAAAGCTACGGTCTTCATCTCATTGAAGGATCTCTTCTTTTTGAGGACTTCCTTCATAAACTTGGAATAAGAAGGAACTTGGGAAAGCAATTCAATAAAAGGGATTGTTATCTTTAAATTCTTGACGACGTCAAGGAATTTACCATACTTTACCTCCTCCTTGTGCTTGGCTAATCTTTGGGGAAATGGGACTTTGATTTCAATAGGAATCTCGGGCTCTTTCCCTTTTGACATGGGCACCTTAGCTTCAACATTAACAACCACGGACTCATCATTATGCTTACCACTTCTCGAGGAAATGGCATTTACAGTTTCGTGAGGTTGGTAACATTGTTAAGGCAGATGCCCTTGCTTTTCGTGGGTATTAGAAGAAGCATATTGGGAAATTTTAGCTTCCAACAATTTGATGGCGGCATCCTTAGCTTGATCGCTCTCCTGGAATAGAGCTATTATGATGTCTTGCCTTTGAGCCAATTGCAGCATCATGGCTTCAAGTTTACTTACACCATTGTCACTTTGTTGAGATGTAAAGGATTGAATTTGTTCTAGCTTTTGTGTGAGAAGGGCTACTTGAGCTTGTAAAAGTGTCAAAGTGGGGTCCTCTTGCTTAGATTTCGATGGTATGGAGCGGGAATTTCTATATTGAGAATCGTGAATTGCCATGGATTCAATGGTAGTGTGAGCAATTTAAAAGTTGATTTGATCAAATCTTCCATTGTTAGCAGAATCCAGGATACGACGGGACTCTATATAACACCCATTATAGAATGTGATGGCAAGGAGCCATGGATCTATCCCATGATGAGGACACTCCCTTTGCAAGTCCTTGTACCTCTCCCAAGCTTCATACAGGCTCTCATCATCCCCTTGTTGGAAACCAGTGATTTGACTTCTCAACAAAGCGGTCTTCTCTGGAGGAAAGTACTTTTGATAGAAGGCAAGAGCTAAACTCTCCGAATCGGTGATACCTAATGTAACCTTATCAAGGCTATGAATCCACAACTTTGCCTTACCCCTCAAAGAAAATGAGAAGAGCATCTCTCTAATTTGCCCTTGGGTGACTCCAGTTTGTCTAATAGTGGAGCAATAGTCACAGAAGTTTTGGATGTGAAGGTTGGGATCTTCTGTGGTATTGTCACTAAATTGGCTTCTTTCTATAAGGTTAATGAAGGAAGGTTTGATTTCAAAGTTTTCGGCTGTGATTTGGGGTGTAGCAATATCCCTTGGAAGTGTTTCTGCGGTGGGTTTAGAATGGTTTGAAAGTCGAACCATTTTATTTTGTGAAGATGAAGATGGGGTGTTGTTTGAAATTTGATTGGTTTTTGTGAATGGAGATGAGAATGGATCTTCTTCTCCTTCAAGATTAGATAAAATATCCGAGTATTTCTCAGGAATACGATCTAAACTTGAAGTATCAGAAGCTTTTGAGATTTCGTTGAATAGCTTTTTTCTCCTACGCAGAGTTCTTTGTAGATCGGGGTCTACAAACATAGGGATCCCTAGTCTAGAAGATATGGGCATAAGATTGAAAAGCTAAGATGAAAAATCAAGAGAGGTCTAAAGGAATTTGGGTTCCTAAAGACTAGATAAAACTAATTGCGATAAAAATCACAAGAAAAAGGAAAACTAAACCGTGCTCCCTGGCAACGGCGCCAAAATTTGATCGTGCTTGTCGCGAGCCCGATACAAAGATAAATTACCCAGACTAGGCTAATAACAAATTAATGTAATTAGGGAAGTAGGGGTCGATCCTCAGGGAGATGGTGTTTCCTATAAGATGTGAAGTGTCTCGCAATTGGGTCTTATCTAACGGATATCTGGGTTTTGGGATTATAATTTCTAAACTAATAAAAGGCATAAACGAAAACAAAATAAAAGCAAATGATGAATTAACAATAATGAAAAGTATCTAGGGAAGTAGGTTAACACATGTAGATTGACATATTGATACAATTGGATATGGAACATGCATATAATTCATTGTGAGTTCGTAAGAATGATGTGTTCATTACAATCATAGATCAGATGGTCTAGCAGGCTTGTAGGCGATTTACTTGGTCTTAATCTACCATGTCATGCTTTGTCTATTCAATTCATGTATCTCTACCTTGGAAAAGAATTCCATTTTAGTCAATGATTTCCGGCCAGAAATTGTTAACTATCGTTACAATCCAAACATGCATAGACACAACGTTTTATAAGCACAATTTCTTTTATCCAATTAACATCTTTTAATCAATCTAACATGGATACCCTACACCCTAGAAAGGTGACTACTTACTCATGACGATATCTAAATCTAAGATGATATTAACAATAAAAACTAGGATAGACATGTTTATTTGGTTTTGACTCTTTATATGGCGATAATAACGACGCTAATTGACAATCTAGGAAATGAAATGATGATTATAACAACATGAAAATGAATCTAAGATAATATGTAAAGAGATTAACAATCAAATAGAAAGCAATAAAGACATTAAACGAAAGATAAAGTAGGAATATCTATATGACAATCAATGACGATAATGACAACAATAATAAAAAATCCTTGCACATAATAATCGATCCACCAATTACAACACTTGAATCACACAAAGGAGATTACAAGGATGAAATTCTTATTGATCTAAGCTAATGTTTTGATATGGAAAGGACATAAATAAACTAAGAACTAAAGACTAAAGAAGAAGAAAATGAGAGAAGGGAGGCTAGTTCCCCCTCCTCCTAATCTAAGGAGAAATGTAAGAAGAGAAGAGAAGAGGATGTGAGATGTAGGGTGTGTTGAGAAGAGGGGCTGGAGCTCTCTTTATATAGCATTAGGGTTTCGTGGGGAAGGGGTCGAGCATTGAACATATAGGACAAAAATAGGAAGTTGAAGCATTTTGTGCGGAGCAGCGAACATCCCCGATCGGGTACACACTTACCCGATCGGGTAAGTTGTCATCCAGGTCCTCTTGACTAACGTTTCATCTCCCTTTGCTTTGACTTGACTTCCATCACATCCCCCTTGACCTCTTGAGTCGGGTTTGTTGATAGGGTTTGATGTAAAGCGATGATTTCTTTCGCCTAACTGATTGATCTTCCGACAACTGCGACATCGTCTTTACTTCTTCTCTCTTTTGAATTGGTGAACCTTCTTGAAATGCCTTTCACTCGGTCAAGCTTTCTTCTTCAAATCGTCGGGTTCTAGGCAAAAGCTCGGGAATATAGAAAAAGGGCGTAGAAACGTCACTTTCCCTACAAAACATGTTAGAACATAGGAATTCGCCTAGAAGACAATATTAGCTCATAAAGTGGCTTAACAAAGCATAAATAACATACAAAACCGAGCTAAATTGAGGGTTAAAATCATACAAATATTCACTTATCAGACTCACAGTTACATTTGTCTCCACGTCTTTCAGGACGATCCTTTCATTCATTTAGGTGAGTGAGAGAGATAACACAGATCTCCAGTGTCTTCTAGCACCATAGAACCTCCCACTCCATTCCATCTCTTATCACCCTCGTTTAGCATCTATGAATTCGACAGATATAGATTAGGCTTATACGGTCACAAAAGCATTTTGTTTCTATAGCATTAGTCTTGCGTAATTGGCAGAGCTTGTTACTGTAAATAGGGCAGAACTCATCCAAATTCTCAAGAACAAACAAAGTAACGCGCCTCGCGTAGTCCACGTGCCACTCATGCGACACGAAATAAAACCGGCCCCTAGCCAGTTAAGATTGAACGTCACTATGCTCTTGCATTTTGACATTTGGATATCCCAATGTCATATAAATCATCAGCTTCTCACCATGGCAAGCATAAACATGTGCCAAGACAGCTTAGAGAATGATATCAACACTGTATTTCCTAATCCTCTCCGCATTCGAGACACAAGTCGACATCGCGGCCATATAAGCACACTTGTTCAGGGGAATCATTTCACTCCTCGTTGAAGGGTGTTTTTACACCGTAACTCTTTCCACATTTTCAACAAATACATTTTTTCTTTTACAAAACCGTGTCTTTCAACCCAATCTTTCGTTTTGTGCAAGTTTAGGCCACCAACATGCAAACATGTAATTTTTATGATTTCTATGTGATGTGATTTTCGGCAGCATGACGGCAAAATCGTCGTCTACCAAACCTATTTTGTTTTTAGACTAACCTGCAGGGACATAAAACATTCAAGCAGCAGAAACACTCAGGCCATCAAATACAACCGAAAGAGGCATGTACATCAAACTGGGGGCTCATGCCCAAGAAAGAGTCAAAATCCAAAATCTGGGGGATCTCGCCCAAAACAAAAACTTAGAAACTGGGGGCTCTCGCCCAGCCAAAGCCCAAGCCAAAAACAAATCGAAATTCACAATCCAAACCAAAATCCAAAATCCAAAACTGGGGGCTCTCGCCCAAGACAAAATGCAAAATGTGCATAAAAAAAAGGCAACAACAAAACAACACAAAACAAGACAAACTAATCCTCATAGCCAAGCCCAGCTAGAACCTTGATAGCGACAATCCCAGTGTCTCTGTCCTCTAGCTCCCTCAACAAATAAGCTATTTCCCTCCGAGACTCTGCTAGCTCGCGCTCCAAGACTCTCTGCAAAGAAATGCCACATTTTAAATCAATTCTCTTCAAAATGAACAAGGAACGAGAGGTTCATACCTGTCGATCCCGGTCACCTACGAGTGTCTCATTGGCTGTAACCTACAACCAATTGGCCACCCTCCTTAACGCTACATACCGAGACGGTGCCAACTACATTCAAGTCAAGTGCATTCCTATGCAATAGCCAAAATTGGAAAATTTTACTCCATCACCTCGAGGTAAGCTAGGAGCTTGAGACATGACACCTCGATCTCCTACAGACATCATAAGAAGAAACCTGGCTCTTATGTTCCTCACCACTATTCATTTCAAGCAATCCTCAACGGTTCAGCATTTCAAGCAATCCTCAAACGATTTCAGCAACGTCAAACAATCTTTAAACGATTTCAGCAACGTCAAACAATCCTTAGCGATTTCAGCACGTCAAGCAATCCTCAAACGATTTCAGCAACGTTAAGCAATCCTCAGCGATTTCAGCAACGTAAAACAATCCTCGGCAATTTCAGCAACGTCAAGAAATCCTCAGTGAATTCAAGCAATGCCAAGCAATTTTTTCAAGCGGTTTCGAGCAACACCCAACGGAGTTGCAGCTCTTGCTGCGCCTTTACGGCCCCAGCAGAGCTCTACTTAGGAATTTGGTTATTACAAGTTTGTTCCTTGTAAGCCCAAATCCTTTTCAATATATATCTTTCTTCAACGAGAGTTAGCCTGAAGACAGACGCGGGAAGATTCTCACAACATGCCCATTCAACGGCAGAAAATTCTCACAACATGCCCATTCAACGGCGGGAAGATTCTCAAATACAACGGTTGTAGAGCTTCATCACGCGCCCACTCAACGGCTGGCGAGCCTCATTATGTACACCCTTTACGCAGCAGAATTCTACTGCAACATGTATTTCCCCAGCAAGAGTCCGCCTTAAGAAAGACACAGACAGATTCTCGCGTGCGCTTTATTCCAACGAGAGTCTGCGGGAAGATTTTCACAACGTGCCCTTATAACGGCTGATGAGCCTCACTAAGCACCTTTTTCAGTAGATGGCGAGCTTCACCACGCGCCCTTTCCCCAACGATAATTCACTTGAAGACAGAGACTGGCCAGTTCACACATGGGACCTTATCCCCAGCGGCTGGCGAGCTTCATTGCGCGCCCTTTCAACGGCTGGCGAGCTTCATTACGCACCCCTACTCAGCGGCTGGCGAGCCTCATTACGTGCCTCAAGTCCAAGTAAGAAGATCCTCATGTATGCCTCCTTCTTATGGCTGGCAAGCTTTCATACGTAGTCTAACGGACTTTAAACGACCCTTACCTATAGTCGACATACTTTAAAATTTTCCCGACGACAGGTCCTTGGTTCAGACCCCTTGTACCGCCTCGCGTCGCCATAGTCATCAGGTTGTAATCTTCGATTGACCTGATAGCTATACTTTGACTTTTGCCTTGTCCAAGACTTAGTCAAAGTGGGGGCTCTGTAGATACCTCGAATTTGCACCTTCCGCCAACCACCCAGTGATGATTGGGACGCATGTTTGATATGCGAAACGATTTATGAAAATTCATAAGTTTATCGTCAAGTTATATCTCAAACGGTTGTGTCTACCCCTTGGTCGTTATCTACGTGGCGATACGGTTGTTTTGACAGTCATTAGAGTCATTTTGGAGTCCGGGTAAAAAACCGCTTCATTTTCTATATACCGTCTTTTAAAACCGTGTCTGAACGCTCGAGAATATTCCGTATATTTTAATGTTTTAAAACTTATATTTCTCGGTAAAATATATTCATATTTTCTTTAGAAAAACATCCGAAATCTACCGCAATTCCATAATGGGAACGGGGAAATCTTTCTTTCAAAGTAGGAAACTGCTCGGGAAATGACGCAGCAGGAGCTGCGCCTCTTCCAAGAGTCGCAGTGCCTGCTGCGTCTCTTCCCCGGCGCGTTTTGTCTGTTTTCGGAACATTTTCTAGATTTTTTCCGTGTTCGAGTTGTTCCAAAATTCTTCGGATTTCTCCCTATATAAGGAGAGGTTCGTGCACACTTTTAAGGCACGCGAGTGTTCTGCCTCTTGTTTCTCTCTCTTTGCATTCTAGACCTTGCTCTAAGCATTTTGACAACTACGTGCTTGATCAATCGACCACGTAAACTCAGATCGTTCTGGGTTCCCGTCACGTTATTGCATTGACCTACCAATTTAACCAACTCAACAATAATCAATCTTAATTAATCAATCGTTCCTCTTACGAGGGTAGTTTCTTTACATTCGAGTCGAGCTGTCACTAAGTCGTAAATTTAGTTTCTTTACAATAATCATTCTTAATTAATCAATCGTTCCTCTTCTGAGGGTGTTTACTCCCATCTTTTGTATTGTATTTTATTTATTTCATCTAAAGTAAGAATCATATCGGATTTATGCTCAAACCTTTTCAAAACCTTTATTAGTTTTTATTATATCTTATGAATCATCTTTCATCATAATTTCATATTTAGATAGTTTGTCTTGACTTGAATCCCTAATAATCAATATTAGTGGGTTTTGGTCATCTATCAAATTGTGTGTTTAGTGATCAGATTTGTTCATATCAAACCTCTAGATTCTTCTATGATATAATTAGTGTAATTTAATCTATTAAATCACTTAAATTTGACATATAGATCATTAATAAATCGTAAATACACAAACGAAATACTAACTGATTGCGATTCTGGCTTCATTGCCAGAACCCAACTCGAGAGTAGACGCACAGAGTGTTGCGCCTCTTCTAGAGGACGCACCTTCTACTGCGCCTGTTCCGTGCTGGGTTCTGTCTCCGATCTTCTTGATTCGCTCCGATGTAGCTTAATCAACTATTAACCCCTAATATCACTGTTAATCTGTCTTTAGATAATTTTATTATTTTCTTTCTTTTATTTAAGTCTTCCTTTTGGGTATATTTTCAACATAGATCCCGTATTCGTTGTAATCAATTGTAATATTTATTTTATAGTTCTATTTAGTCATTGTATTGTATGATTATTTGAATGATTTAATTGCCTTTCACATGTAATTCAACCCTAAATCCAATTTCGACCCAATTGAATGCTAAACTACATGTTCAACCGACATAACTAATTCACATGTTAGGCTTAAAACGTGGATGTTGCATTGCATGTATATAACCGACAACATATCGAGTACATAAGAGTTTCCCTAATCATTAGTAGAGGTTGCTATCGAGGTGGGCCGGATTAGGTGTTCGATTATAGAACTTCCTAATACGTACCCTCACCCCTTACTCCAGATCTCGGCGAACATAATTGTTCATTGGCATCCACGAGAGTCATTCTAGACATAGAATAATAAGGGTAACAAGTTCTTGGTGTTCATGTCATCACTTTGTGTCTTGACATGACATGAAGTATTCGAACGGTTCCAACTTCCCACAAAAGTTGGTGGCGACTCTAAAAATGCGTATTTTTACACTTGTCTGTCGTTTTCCATCCGTGGTTCCCCGTGCACCATAGTTTGGAAAGGATCGCGAATCCGTGTATCACAGCGCTCTTGCGAAACTTGCAGCCTTGATCAACATGACATACCACATGATTGAAATGCCTATATGCATCGAACGACGGTTAGAACCAGCCTATGTGTAGCAATTTACGGACAAAGAAGAGAATCCAAGGAACCCTAATTCCAAGCCATTCTAAACTTCAAACTCAACGGTACATACCCTCCATAGGCAGATAAGACGGGACAACGCGCCATACGCTTACTAGCCTCTCAATACCTCCTTATGCAAGGAGAATTGTATAAAAGAACACCTCTTGGTGTCATCCTATGTTGCCTTGATCGTTCACAGGCGCAAAATGTAATGGAAAAAGTTCATGACGGAGAATGCGGTCCTCACATGAGCGGGCCCACAATGGCAAAGAAAATAACATGCCTAGGATATTAATGGACGACAATGAAGTCAGACTGTATTAAATACGTCATACACTTCCATAATTGCCAAATCTTCGGGAATGTTCAGCAAGTTCCTCCCTCGTTGCTTTACACCATGACCTCTCCTTGGCCTTTTTCTGCTTGGAGAATCGACATCATTGGAAAGATCACTCCAGCTGGAAAAGGAGGTCACTGTTTCATTTTGGTGGCTATCGACTATTTTACCAAATGGGTTGAAGCAGCATCCTACACTAGTCTTACCGCTAAAAATGTGGCAAAGTTCATACAAACCAATATCATATATCGATATGGTTGCCCACATGAAATCATCAGTGATAATGGATCACATTTCCAAGCAGAGACTGAGCAGTTGTTAGCCAAATACAAGATCAATCATCATCATTCCTCGCCTTATAGACCTCAAACTAACGACGTAGTAGAGGCAGCTAATAAGAATGTCGTCATAATCCTCAAGAAAATGATCGAAAATTACCGTTATTGGCCAAGCAAGATACCTTTCGCCTTATGGGGCTATCGCACTTCAGTTAGGACACCCACTAGGGCCACTCCTTTCTATCTAACCTATGAAATGGAAGTTGTACAACCAGTAGAGCTGGAAATTCCCATCTCTGCCTATTCACTTAGAAAGTCAATTCTCGGATGCTAATTGGAATAAGGATAGATATGATGAACTCGTCCTCTTGGACGAACATAGACTGCGTGCATTACACAATGTACATACATACCAAGCATGTACCAAACGAGCATTCAACAAACGGGTTAAATCTAAAAACATCAAAGAAGTGGATTTAGTGCTCAAATCAGTCAGGGTCTCTTACTTGTCGATCCACGAGGAAAGTTCAAACCTAACTAGGCTTGACCTTTCTTGGTCAAATCCATATTTTCAGGGGGTGCAGTTAGAATCATAGACCTAGACGGAAATGAATTTGCTAACCCTACCAACCTAGACCAGTTGAAACGGTACTACCCTTAGCAGGCACTAGGAAAATGGGTACTACCCTTAGCAGGCACTAGGAAAAAGCGCCTCGCGCAACCCTTTGTGCCGCTCATACGATACGGAATAAAACCGGACCCAGGCTAGCTGAATTTAATGTCGCTATGCTCTTGCATTTTGACATTAGGATAACCCTCATGTCATCAAATAAATCGAATTGTATTTCTTTTGGGAGTAATTAAAGCACATGCTACCCTTTTTCTAAAGTTCATCACAAGCTCTTGCTTCAAAAATTATTCTTTTGCATTTTCTCTAAAAACTACGTGCAGGGTTTGATTTCATTTTTTCTAATGAATACGTAGGCAATCCTTCACAGGATTCAACCAGTTGTTATTTTGAAATGTGAATAGAAGGACATTTGCATTTGCACTTGAAATTCGACAAGAATAATAAAAAAAAAAAAAAAAAAAAAACTCATTAGTTTCTTAACTAACTTAATCTTTATTCATTATCAGAAAATGGTAATAATATCACATACATATAAAGAAATGCTGAACTAAAAGCTCAGGCTCGGATTCTAAAAAATCCCACCATCTATTACAACTCAACTAAAATAATAATAATAATACTGAATAATAAAACTGACTAAGGCTACTTTTCCATCTTCCCCTTGCCTTTGTCACCTTTCTCGCACTTTTTGTCTCGACCGCGAGTCGGGCGCTCCTGCGTTACCTCAGACCTAATCACAACCGGTCTTTCTCGAGTTCTGGCCTTACCGTGTCTATCTATCACCACCCTTACAGCAAGATTAGTCCTACATCTCTTCACTGGATGCATGACTAGAAATTCGGCAAAACGATAGGACTTCCCAGATATAGAAGCTCTCGATTAGCCTTTCTGTTATCAAGGGCAAGGATAATCTCTTCTAAACAAAGGCAAGCTGGGCTCTTGCACAGCTCCATTTATTCCACAAAGTTCAAGAAAAGAGGATCTCCCCTCATCTACTTGTCAATATGCCTTGGAAAATATAGCCATGCAGAAGGCAAAACACAAAGGCCCTGCGCCTCGCGACATATGATAAAGAAGGGTCTTCCCTATTTATGAATCGCTCCATAAAGTCATGCATACGGACACCTTTTAAGGTAACATAGCGGTCTACCTCAGCTTTAGTCAATCCAAGGAGGTCCCTGAATTTATTCTTATACCCATGAGAGTTAAGGGGTATAACTGGAGCATCTTCTGGGTCTCATCCCCCAATGGCATCTATTTCTTCCGGGAAAGGACAAATATCGCCTCTAGGAAAGGCAAACACATGTAAGTCTGAGTCTCAGTACTCAAGGCAAGCATCTAGGAAGGGATTTACTACTTTCACCAATTTTAAACTCAAGATTGTCCCTATATTGTAGGCACACATGTCATGTTTCTCAACATGGGTGAACTCGTTTGACCATTCATTGATATGGTTTTCAAAGGCATCCATTATATTGAAAGATTTTTTAGATTGGAGAAATTTGTTTTTGTGAGAGACAGATTATTTGAGGAATTGTATGAATAAAACCTTCAATCGAGCTCACTATACATATTATTCGTCTTTTCCTAGTTTTAACCAGGGTCTGATAAGCCCAGGAAATGACGCAGCAACAGCTGCGCCCTTTTGAAGAGTCGCGGCTCTTGTTGCGCCTCTTCCTCAAGCCCTTTCTCAGAATTTCCAGCTTGTGTACCTTCCTAATTCAAGTTTGTATATGATTTCCTATTCCTATAGGATATGGGTTTGGCAAATATGCCGAGTTACCAAGGTTTTGGATTTTCTAATCCTAGCCGGGTTCGGTTTTCTAGACGATAATCGACATTTTCGCCAATTACGCATACTTATTCATTTTCTTTTCTTTTCTTTTTTTAGGAAAATTATCTAATTTCCATTTTTTCTAAACTTATATATTTCTTTTCATTTCTTTTTTTTAGGGGGTAAACCTCCCCATTGTCGATCATAATTTTACATTTCCTTACATTTTTTCGCATTTTGTCATATTAGGCACTCATTTCGCGCTAGTTTAGACTACTGATATATCACATGTAAAGGTTTGAGTAGATTATTTGATATATAATGCATGTAATTTATGTGAATTCTATGTAAATTCCGGCAGCATGACGGCGAAAACCTTCAGCTATCAAACCTGTCTTAAAGCTAACCTGGAGGGACAGAAGATATCTTCCAGCAAAGGCATTCAGGTCGTCGTAACACAGTCAAAAAGGGAATATATACACAAGAGTGGGGGCTCTCGCCCTAAAATCAAATCCAAAGCTGGGGGCTCTCGCCCGAAAACAAATCCAAGTGTACAACAAATCCCAAAACAAAGTTCTAATATCCAAAGTCTACAAACAAAACAAGACGGCTAATCCTCATCGCCAGTAAGCCCATCTAAAATCTCGAGGGTGGCAATCTCGACATCCCGGGCCTCCAGCTCCCTCAGAAAACGAGCTATCTCCTCTCGAGACTTCGTTGTCTCCGCCCGAGACTCTACCAGCTCACGCTCCAAGGCTCTCTGCGAAAGAAATGCCTCATTTTAATCAGTCATTTCATTTCAAAAATACAAAATGCAACAATAATTGAAAAGGGAATGATAGGTTCCTACATGTTGGTCTCGACCACCTGCGAGTGCCTCAACAGCTGTATCCCGCAACCGGTTGTCCAACCTCCACAGCGCAACATGCAGAGACGGGACTACCTGCTTTCAAATACAAATAAAAAGTTAAAACAAATGCATTCCAATGCAACAAAGATGGTCATGGATTGGAAGCTCACCCTTCTCATGAGTTGCTCCCACTCCTCCAAGCCAACATCGGTCACCGCTGCACTGAACTCACGAAGCTCTGAGACTATCGTCGAACCAGCCGCGTCCATGTACTCG
This sequence comes from Heliosperma pusillum, assembly GCA_022085475.1. Lineage (NCBI taxonomy): Eukaryota > Viridiplantae > Streptophyta > Magnoliopsida > Caryophyllales > Caryophyllaceae > Heliosperma > Heliosperma pusillum. Next base: position 59,126 of record JAIUZE010002271.1, on the reverse strand, counting down.
AAAACCTCGGGGTAAGCTAGGGGCTCGACGCCCGCCACCTCCATCTCCAGCAAAAGACCAAATGATTGATCAACAAGAAACTTATCAATTCTCAAAATTCAATATAACAAGAAGCAAACAATGCTTACCACGATCGGCCAGTAGGCCAATCTCCGACGAAAGAACTCTGGGTAATTCTCGTCAAGAAGAAGGAAGGCCTCTCCACTCACGCCAGCCAAGTCAGCCTGTCTCTAAGCGTCATAAGGCTCCATAAACATAAACCATGGAGGATCGATGGGGACTGTGAACACGTCACGAGAGCACTACTGAGTCAAACGCTCACCCAAGTACCACACGGGTCCCATGCGCATCCTCAGCAACAACCGACTCGAGCGCCTAGGACGTAGGAGCTCAGCCACGAAAGCGGGTGCGTCCGGGTAGTCAACCCAAGGCCTCGGAACCCACTAAGACAAATAAAGGAATGGGTCATTCCTATGATCCAGTTCGAGATGGTGATAAGACAAAGGATCATTCTTTAGGATTTTTCTCCAAAATAAAAGACAAAAAAGAAAGCAGTCGGAGGTACTTACATGCTTCAGCTGCAAGGCATTCACGCCCCTCCTACATACATCATAAGAAGAATGATGGCTCTTCTTACGGTACACCACTCAGTCCCTCACAACTGGGTACGCCCTTGGATCAAGCTTCGTCCTCTTAGGCGCGAAGCCGGGAAAGTAGGAGTATACCCACGCCTGCAAAAAGATAATAACGGGTATCAACGTCAAAGTCAAATATTGATATTTCAATGCAAAAAAAGATTATTGATCTTTCAATAAGGTACAAAAGGAAGGTTCATACCTCCAGCAAGAGTCCAGGACCGACTGTAGCATAAGAGGTTTTCTTCTCCATCAGCTCCAGCCTAACCACGGCCCTCATGTAGCGAGTGAGGACCGCAAAGCCGGGAGTAACCTAGTCCCAGTGACCTAGGCTACTAATGTCAGAAAGGAAAGGAAGAAGCTTCGTCGATAGCCTCTCCCCCTTGTCTCCAAAGTTAATTGAAGACAAGAACCACCACAACCAGAGCCGAGCCCTCTGCTCATCAGTACAAGGAGGAGGAGCCACCATCTCTCCACCTATCCTCACTCTCGTCGGAGTCCTACCCGCAAAGTAGTCTCTAACGTAAGAGCTCGGCACCAACCCAGGTAGAGAGATGGTGGCCCATTTTTCGGGTATATAGTCAGTGGGCCCATCTTTTATCGTCAAGATATTTGTTTGCCACAACCAAGTAAATTCTTGGAGTGATTCAATCCTGGCAGAATCTTCTATATATCAAGTTTCAACATATGTTTCCCCAACGAGAGTTCTCTTGAAGACAGAGACAAGCCGATTCTTACGTATAATATTCATCCCCAGCCGCTGGCGAGGCTCATTACGCGCCTTATCCCCAGCCGCTGGCGAGCCTCATTACATATGCCTCTCAGACAGCTGGTAAGCCTCACATCGCAACCTTAGTCCAAGTAAGAAGATTCTCATGTATGACTCAGTCTTATGGCTTGCGTGCTTTTATACGTAGTCTAACGAAATTTAAACGACCCTCCTCGACAGTCGACAGACTTTAAAAGGTTCCCGACAACAGGTCCTTGGTTCAGACCCCGTGAACCGCCTCGCAACCCCATAGTTGTCAGGTTGTAATCTTCGATTCACCTGATGGCTATACTTTGACTTTTGCCTTGTCCAAGCCTCAATCAAAGTGAGGGTTCCGTAGATACCTCGAATCTACACCTTCCGCCAACCACCCAGTGATGATTGGGCCGCATGTTTGGTATGCGAAATGATTTATGACCGTGCATAAGTTTGCAAGCTATAGCTCAAACACTTGTGTCTACCCCTTGACATCATCTACGTGCCGATACAGTCGTTTTTGACAGTCATTAGAGTTTATTTGGAGTCTGGGTCAAAAAGCGCTTCATTTTCTATAAACCGTCGTTTAAAACCGTGTCTGAATGCTCGAGAATATTCTGGATATTTTAATGTTTCAAAACATATCTTTCTTCGTAAAATATATTCATATTTTATTTAGAAAAGATTTTGAAATCTACCGCAATTCCATCAGAGAAACGCGGAAATCTTTCTTTCAAAATAGGAAACTGCTTGGGAAATGACGCAGCGGGTTCAGCGCCTCTTCCAAGAATCGCAGTGCCTGCTGCGCCTCTTCCCCAGCTCGTTTTGCCTGTTTCCATAAGATTTTCTAGATTTATTTCCGTGTTTGAGTCATTCCAAAACTCTTCGAATTTCTTCCTATAAAAAGAGAGGTTCGCACTCACTTTCAAGGCACGCGAGTGTTCCGCCCCTTCTCTTCTCTCTCTTTGCATTCTAGACCTTGATCTAATCATTTTGACATCTACGTGCTTGATCAATCGACCACGTAAGCTCATATCCTTCTGGGTTCCCGTCACGTTTTTCATAGACCTACAACTTTGACCACTACACTTAATCAATTTAACTAGTCTTTTCGATCCTCTTACGAGGGCACTTTCTTTACATTCGTGTCGAGCTATCGCTAAAACGCAACTTAGTTAATCTCGTTTCGTCAACATGTAAGTTTGAGGATGTTTGATGATCACTATTTATTTACATCTTTTATGCTTCCCTTAGATACAAAAGACTCGATTTATTGTCTTTCCTTGCTTGTTTCTATGCTATTTTAGCTAGAATATCGATTTTACCGCTTCTCTTATGTTTTAATGCATATTGGATGCATTTGGAGCTTTTTGAGTTGGTATGGAGAACAGCGGAGTCAGATCATAAGAGGTTAGGCACGAGAATAGAGAGCGGTGGAGAAGAAATGAAGAAAAACGAAGAAACGAGCCATCTGAAGGATGCTCGATTGAGAAACATCACTCTGCTCGATGGAGTCGGGCTGACGTCATGCTCGATTGAGCTGTGTTATAATCCCGCATTTATCTTTTATTTTGTATTTTATTTCATCTTGTATCATGTAAGATTTATGTCGGATTTATGCTCAAACCTTTTCAAAACCTTTATTAGTCTTTTTATTATTTCTTATAAATTGTCTTTTTAATCTAATTTTATGTTTAGACAGTTTGTCTTGACTTAGATCCTTAATATTCAATATTAGTGGGTTTTTGTCATCTTTTAGATCATATCTAATCTCTAGATTCGTCTTTGATATAAATTAGTGTAATTAATTAATTAAATCACTTCAATTTGACTTGTAGATCATTAATAAACCGTAAATACACAAACGAATGCTAACTGATTGTGATTTTGGCTTCACAGCCAGAACTCAACTCAAGAACAGACTCACAGAGTGTTGTGCCTCTTCCAGATGACGCATCACACGTTGCGCCTGTTCTGGGTTGGTTTGTGTCTCTGAACTTCCTTATTCACTCTGACGTAGCTTTGATGGTATAATTAATCAACTATTAATTCTGATATCGCTGCTAATCTGTTCGTTTAGTCTTTTATTCTTCCTTGTCTTCAAATCTTTCCTTTTGGGCATATTTCCGACATAGATCCCAGAATCCGTTGTAAACAGTTGTAATTGTTTTATAGTTTTATTTAATCATTGTATTGTATGATTTATTAGCCTTTCACATGCCGATAATTCTAAATTCCTATTTTGATTCAATTGATTGCTAAACTACATGTTCACCAATATAGTCTAAGTTCACATGCTAAGATTAAAATGTGGATGTTGCATAGCATGCATATAACCGACTACATATCAAGTCAGAAGAGTTTACCTAATCATTAGTAGAGGTCGCTATCGAGGCGGGCGGGATTAGGTGTTCGATTAAAGAACTTCCTAATACGTACCCTCACCCCTTACTCCAAATCTCTGTGAACATCCGTGTTCATTGGCATCCACGAGAGTTATTCTAGACATAGAATGCTAAGGGTAACAAGTTCTTAGTGTTCATGTCATCACTTTGTGTCTTGACATGACATCAAGTATTCGAACGGTCCCAAATTCCTACAAAAGTTTGTGGCGACTCCACAAATGCGTATTTCTACGCTTGTCCCTCGTTTCTCCATCTGTGGTTCCCGCGCGCACCATGGTTTGGAAAGGATCGTGACCCCGTGTATAATAGAATTACAACATGCTACAACATAATAAACCCAAACATAACTCATCATCAAACAAATCATAACACCACAACTTTACCCAAATTTCATAATCAACATAAAGGTAGTATCTTTCCTACTCAAACATAACATCCAAGTCACACAAAGATGTAACATCGAGTAACCCATCTACTCTACTGCTTAACACTTCAAATCTTCGATTTTCAAGCTAGCCATCCACATTTATAAATTTCTTGATCCAAATCTTCAAAATTCCAACATATGACGACAATTAACATGGTAAGTAGCTTGACCAAAATTTCTGGACCGGTTGGGGTCAATCCTGGATGCCTTCTTCGGCGGGCACTCTTGTGTTTTAACCTCACTATACTATGAATAGTTATGGGGCACTGTGTACTTACAATTTCTATGAGAAGCAAGCGAATGGGGCCAATGCATGGCCCTTCATTATCCAGGGGCCTAGGTTTTTGGCCGACCGACCAGCAACAAGCCTAGGGGTTGATTTTCTTTCCGTCATTTCTAGTCTTGCGTCAATTTCAATTCCCGACTTTGAAAATCGTTCCCTTGCCTTTATTATTTGATAAATTAATAAGGACTACGGTCATGTGCCTCAGGTTTTGTTTAAGTCGTCTCCGCTCGTAAACCGTTAATCCTCTCTTAATTGCTCCATTTTCCTACAATACAAGTCAAATAACACAAGGTCGCGCATAGGGGAAAAATGAAGCCAAAATGGTCATTACTAGCATCAAAATAGGCGGTAATGAGGTAGACTATGGGCTAAAAAGTATGAAAATGATGCTCGCATCAGTCTCCTTCTAGGTGACATCAATAAAACTATCTTTAGTTTTGTTCTACGCCAGTTCCAATCAATTTGCGGAATTTATTTACTGAAATTCGTAAATTACTCTGTATGTATTGTGATTGGTTTGTAAGTCTCACCATTGGTCTGAAAGTCAAGCGACGGGATACCTTTGGCTTCTTCATGTGCGAACTATGTTTATCGCTTTACTTAATAGTATCAACTTATTACTCTAATAAAAAGAGTTGCGTACGGTTTCTTAATACGTTTATTGAGAGACTATTTTACAGTTTTGAGAAAAAATGGTACCATAGGTGATAAAATAAGTAAAAATCATGATTAAAGATAAAATGAGTACAATTGTTTTTTAAACAGGTACAAAATTAAAGAGTCATTCTATGTTATGATGAATAACTAGTTTTTGTACCCGTGCAATGCACGAGTCAGTTTAGGATCTTATTTGAGGTCATACTTTATTTATTTACTATTTTCATATAATTGTTAAAATAAATAACTATGATTTTGAGCTATGAGAAACAAAAAATGATCGCGACCAAAGTTATGGCTTCCTTAACGTTTTGATTCATTATTCTATAGTACTATTGTACTCTTAGTTACTCGTATATTTTACTAAGCTAGTAGTAGAAAATGAGATAGTTCATTTCCTCGACAAACTAAATCACTTGAGCTAAAATAATTTAATTTGTTCTTGTATAAATTTGATGTAACAACTCTAGTTTTTTTTACTTTTTACAAATGCTTGTTACCCCCAAAACATTTTTCAGAATTGTGTTCATGTTAATATTTTAATATGTCCTACGAAAATACTCCCTCTGTCTCAATCATTTGTTGTCCTTTTCATTTTTTGGGTATCTCGGTCATTTGTTGTCCTTCCTATTTTAGGAAGATATTCTATGAGTAATTTCACCCCAATTGGTCTATTGTGCACTTGGCATCCACTATAGATTCATAAATGATTTTCTACTCTTTCCTTGGTCTTTGTGCCAAAATATAAAGACAACAAATGACTGAGCGGAAGGAATATTAAACTTATGCAATTATTATATTACAAAATCATATGATAACGGTATTATGCATTCTAGTTGACCTAGAAGTTATTATCCCCTTCAAACCTAGAATATGTTATAATTTGGTTAACTAATAAACTTTTACTTTGCTATTTGAAGGAATTGTATTGGGTTTATGTTAAAAAAAAATTTTTAGTTATCTTTAACTCCGTACTCAATAGTAGTGAGCTTTGTTCTCATAAATATATTAGTAAGTTAAAAAATTTCACATACACATTCAACTAATAATACGTTAGTTTCAATTGTTTTCAACTATAGAATTATTGTTGATATTGAATTTGAGGGATGATGAAAAGCCATTGCTTGAATGCTTGGTGGTCTTTTCATTATTCTTTTTTTTTTACTTCTTTTCATTCTAAAAAACATTGTGGTGTTGATGAAGTGGAGGGTAAAGAGTATATAAGTGGTAAATGTTGATGTGTCAATAATTAAGTGTTTAGTTTATATATTTATTATTATATATAGATAAAAAGGTTGAAAAATAGATAAATGGGTGCGAAAGTGTCGTATCTCAATAACTTATTGAGAGACGATCTCTCTCAAGTTTTGGTGATGTTCTTTATATATTAGTATGTGTTACTTTAGCACTTAGTCATTAGCTTTATTTTTATGTGTGTGAATAAACGGGTACAATCACATGGAATATAAATAAGGCCAAGTGATATCATGTGGCTATGAGAGATGTGTTATATTTGGCTTTTTGTACTATAATAAAAATTGTTTGGCCTTTTATATTATAATAACAATAATTGTGAGTGTGTACATTATTGTGAGCTATAACTTGGTGATGAACCACTACTCAACTTGCCTTATCGTTTATATTCCCTTGGGACCAAATCCGATGTTTCATTTTGGCCTCCGATATATAAATTTGAGTTAGATTTCATATGAAATCCAAATGCTCATAAATCTAATTGGATTTTAAGTTTATACAAAACAACACAATTCAAATACCATCTCCAAGTAGTTACAATTTCTTATTTTCTATCCCTGTACCTTACTCCTTATATACCCACACACAAAATTTGAATTTTAAATTCTTTGTTTCTAAACAAAGAATTAAGTTTTTTTATTCACGACTTCCCAAATCTAATTTAAAATTAAAGATTCGAAATGAAATCTTATCAAATGCTACCTTAACTTAATTAACAATGCATTTAAAACGTACATAATCTCATTATTATGAACTAACATAAATATGAAAGGACATGGAATTAATAAGCTCTATGACCAAAATAACATATTATATGAAATGAAAACTGTTATGTAATAGTATCTTAAAGAGTTCGCATAAATTCTTATTGTTATAAATTGATTATAATTTCTTTCAAGTTTTATTATCAAGTTGAAACTTAAAATAATAATTAAACTTAGATGCATTAAACAAGTTAATCAATGTCTTAATATCCTTACGAACGTTTTTCTAACATGATCATAAGTAACTTATATTTATACATACTTTGGTATAATTTTATAACTTCAAACCTCTCAAGCTAAGTAAAAATAAATCAAGTTTTTTGCTACTTGTTTAACCATTTTATATTCCAAAATCAAAATTATCGCATAATAGGTGAAAAGGTAAACTTTCCTTTAGCGAAATTATAGTAGTATATTTAATGTTATTCACTCTAACACAATTTCAAATATAAGGAAAAAACAAAGTTGATTTATATTGTATTCTATTTTAGTTTGCATGATTTATCGATATATAAACAAATTAATTTAAAGATGTGAAAAATGATTTTCCTGCGCAGTTCATTATGGATTATGGTATTATTGAAAATGAGAAAGTAAAAGAAGAGGATCAAGCATTGGTATACGCTTTGCATATTGCCCAATCTTTTACCCTATCAATTACTCTTACCGTGGCACTGGACCTTGGCTTCTTTAACATAATCTCAAGAGCGGGTCACAATGTCCAACTTTCGGCCTCTGAGGTCATCTCGCACATCCCGACAAAGAATCCGAATGCAGCTTCAGTTGTTGATCGGATGCTTAACCTTTTAGCCACCCACTCACTATTGACTTGTGAGTTGAGGAACCTCGAGGATGGTCTTGTTGAAAGAGTTTATGGAATAGCGCCTCCTGGCAAATTTTTTGTTGCTGATAGTAAGGACGGTGTTGCTACTGGTCCTTTCCAAACTAAAGGACCTTTTCAAGAAAAATGGTAACTAATTTATCGCATTGTTAAATAAGACGTACATGTGGGATTGTTGCTCTCGGTCTAGAGTTTTTATACTTAACGGAAATTCAGATTAAATCAACACTCGGTGTGTTGAAAATTATCATAGTCATAGTAGGAAAGACAATACTTAATCTAATATTTTTATTTCCACATTTCAAGTTTACAAAAATAAAAAAGAAATTCAAACTTCTTTCGATAAAGATACTCTCCACCGTATTCTCCCGAGTCTCAAAATTAGAATTAGAATATTTATTTTCAAAATAAATCAAACAAATCAAGACTAAAATCATGATGAAAACCCATTCTTATCCAATCCAATTACTCAACTCTTGGATTGTATTGCCCGAAACTATTTTCTTCATTGGATTATGGCGTCTCAAAAGGACCTTAACAAGTTTCATGCATTCTGTTATTTGAAAAGTGCGAGTAATAAAGCTACACACGAAAAACATGGTATGTAACTCAAAATAAATTTTGAACTCGTAATTAAAAAAATAATGTATAATGCAGGCAATACATGAAGGATGCTGTTCTAGAGGACATAATCCCATTTGAGAAAGCATGTGGAATGTCCTTATTTGAGTTCATGAATAAAGATCCTGAATTTAACCATATGTTTAATAAGGCCATGGCAGAATATAGTAGCACAACAATCAAGAATATTGTAATGACATATCAAGGATTTGAAGACGTTAATGTTATAGTTGACGTTGGTGGTGGTATCGGCATATGTCTTGGAACAATCCTATCTAAGTATCCACAAATTAAAGGAATTAACTTTGATTTGCCTCATGTTCTTGAAACAGCCTCTAGTATTCCAGGTATATATTTAAGGGCGTCTCACCCATTCCAAGCTGAATTTAATTCACATATATATATATAACCTTTGTGCTCATAAAATATACGAAAACTTACTATGCAAAACAACATCCCTATGTCCAATTATTTATTTACTTTTTTGAAAAATATATATATACATAAAAAAAAAAAGTAAATAATTGTCTAGGACGAATAAAGTACAATAATTGAAGTTCATAGTAATTTATAGAGGCCCTTGCTCTAAATCACTTGGCCTTGTGCGAGCCATATTCACAAATTTCCAAAGTCGGGTAAGTAAGGCTTGATTGGAATGATTGTATTACACGGTAAACTGAATAATATTCATAATTTAGTCGCATGTATATAAATTCATTTGCTACTACCAGTTTATGTATTTTAGTATGTGATGCTATAAATTTTTATGAGTTGTTTTTTTATGTGAAATATCATTATATATAACATCATGGCAGGGGTTAAGCATGTTGGTGGTGATATGTTCCAATATGTTCCAACAGGAGATGCTATTCTGATGAAGGTTAGTAAACACTTATATGTCTTTTTTAATTTTTGAAGAAACCTTTGTTGGTGTTTAACTCATAGCGGCACTTTATTTAATATGTATGAATATCTTCTAGCAATTATGAATCAACAAATGGATATAACTTTTGTGACAACTAATCCTCAATTTCACTTAATTAGAGGTACCATGATTTTTCTAGCAGTTTTAACATTACTCAGTACAAATTAATCTAAATTTAATACATGCTAGAATTTGGTTACTTTTCTTTATTTCGTTTCATTATTTCATATCGTAGGTATTCTTATACCATATTATACTCAACAAATGTGTGTTTGAAACCCATATGCTTGTAATATATAGTAAGTGTTATATAAAGTTAATTTCCACAATCTATTATAATTTTTTTGTAAGAAAGAGATATAACTTGTCGAAATACTAGAATAAATTAACTTTTTACATGTACTTGGGCACATTATACTTCAATGAGTATCCATCAAAAATAACATGAGTAATGTACATGACAGAGTATATTACACGACTTTGATGATGAAAGTTGTTTAATTATCCTACAAAATTGCCACAAAGCATTGGCGGAGAATGGGAAGGTGATTATTGTGACAGCAATATTGCCGGAAGCCGGGGAAAGTAGTATAGAAGCCAAATTCATAGCAGAGCTAGACATTAGTATGCTCTCTCACCTGCCTGGAAGAGAAAGAACAAAGAGGGAGTTCAAGGCCTTAGCTGAGGCCTCTGGTTTTCAGTTTGGCCCAATTGTTTATGGTGCCCATGCTCATTGGGTCATTGAATTTCTGAAATAGATAAGAAATTCATATATAGCCAGCCAAATCTCATCGGATTAACCAATAATTAAGAAATCGTTTTCTTTCCATACAAAACTTTCACGGTATAATAAGACATAATGTGTAATTTTTCTTTTACGATACTTTAGTGACTAGTGCTTCAGTTTCACGAGAACTTGTAACTAGCTTTAACGACTACAAGTGCATCGAAAATACATCAATGTAAACAACTTTAGCAGTTAAATTAAGCAAGTGAGTAATTTTTTTGCCAGCCGGAAAATAGTCTTTAAATAGATGATATTTGACTCATTTGGTCAAATGCACTTATTTTTTACATAAATTAAAATACAACATTTTAAAACAGAAGGTGATCTACTATGAGTTAGATGATATCGCCAGGTAACAGCAACGCGTTGGTGGAGAACGGTAGAATGGTTCTGAGCGTCGTTACCCAAAGCATATGCACGTCTTGCATCTCCAAGTAACCATCGGGAAAATTATTTTTCGAGCGACGAGAAGAAGATTTACTTACATAACAAGTACTTAGAAAGAAATGGTGGAATGCTAACCAATAATGATAGCCTCTGATGGAGAAAACCCTTCTATATCTTGGAACTCTAACAAGAAAATCATAGTACCAATAGACTAAAGACCCCAACCAACAAATAAGTGCGAATAAAATACCCCCATCAATCAAACCTCTGGCCACAAGAGATCCACTTGAACAAGTTCGTATGGACCCAACACAACCCAGAAACAAGATCACCATAACCATCACCATCGCATAAGAGGTATTATTTCAAAAACGTAATATGAGCCAAACTTAAGATTCTCAAATTGAGAGATTATTTATTATTAAGTACATAACCAACATTAATCTTACATCGAACATCATAAGACTAAGGTAAGAACCACAACATCCAACACAACCCACACCATCGTCTCCCATCACTTAAACCATTCAAATGCTTAGTCGCAAAAATACTACCACCCTGAGACAATACCCAAACCACAAATGCTACAAGACAAAGACTCGTATCCCCAAATAAAACATCAAATCATTAATAATACAAAGGGTTTTTTTAGCAATTTTTTTTTTATTCATTATAGTACTTTTGGTTTTAACTTTTAATTTGTATACTCCTCACTAAATAACATTGTTTCATTCGCAATACATGATTCTCTGTATTTTTAACTCTTTACCTTCATCAAAAATAAATAAAATTCTTTAATTGTGATTGATTATTACATTAGAACAAGTATCTAACTCATGTAATACATTATTACTAATTAAACTTATTCTTTATTATAATTTTCTATTGTTATCTTTTACGGAGTATTATATAAGGCTCATAGTAAAAATTAATGGGAAATTCTATGGCGTATCCTTGAGCTCTTTGATTTTCAACGGTGTACCCTTACATTTTTAAATTATATAGTATACCCCTGAACTTTATATATGATAAGTGAATATTTGTATGATTTTAATCCCCAATTTAGCTCGGTTTTGTATGTCATTTGTGCTTTGTTAAGCCATTTTATGAGCTAATGTTGTCTTCTAGGCGAATTCCATGTTTAAACCTGTTTTGTAGGGAAAGTGACGTTTCTACGCCCTTTTTCTATATTTCCGAGCATTTGCCTAGAACCCGACGATTTGTGAAGCAAGCTTGACCAAGTCAAAGGCACTCCAAGAAGGTTCACTAATCAAAAAGGAAGAAGAAGTAAAGACGATCTCGCGGTTGTCAAAAGATCGATCAAATAAGCGAAGCAATCGACCTTCTACCTCAAATCCTTTCATCAAACCCGACTCAAAAGGTCAATGGGGATAATGAAAGTCAAATCAAATGCCAAGGGAGACGAAACAAAAGTCAAAACTCGAAGGAGACCACAAACCCGATCGGGTACATGGCAAATCCGATCGGATTTGTGTGGTTCTATGTACCAATGCTTCGACTTCCCAATTTTTGTCCTATATGTTGAATGCATGGATTGTTTTGCACGACACCTAGCCTATATAAAGGAGTAGGCAGCCACTTGTGTACTCACTTCTCTCTTTACATAACCCTAGATTAGTCTTAGAAACCCTAGCCTCCATTTTCCCTTAAAAATCGTCTTTTACATTCCTTCTTTTATGTTTAGATCTCCATCTTCTCTTATGCCTAATTTTCTAGTTTAGAAATAATAAAAACTTCTGGTTCTTAGTTCTTTTATATTATTCAAGTATTGTAATACATGGATCGTCAAAGATATGCAAGGAAATTTCTATTTGGATATTTATATTTCATCATTATCACTATTTGATCGTCATGTAGGTATTTCTGTTTTATCTTTTGTTTAAGTTCTTTATGTTTTTTATTTGATCATTGTTTTCTTTACATGTTGTCTTAGATTCAATTTAAATACCGTTGTAATCATTTTATTTCATTAGATCGTTGATTTAGAATTGTTATTATCATCTTATAATATCAAAAATCAATAAACATGTCTAGCCTAGTTTTAATTGTTAAAATCAATCTAGATCTAAATACTATTATGAGTGAGTAGTCACCTTTCTAGGGTGTAGGGTAGCCATGTTAGGTTAATTAAAAGATGAAAATTGGATAAAGAAATTGTGCCTTTAAAACGTTGTGTCTATGCATGTTTGGATTGTAACGATAGTTAACGATTTCTGGCCAAAATCATTGACTAAAATGGAATTCTTTTCCAAGGTAGAAATACGTGAATTGAATAGACAAAGCATGACATGGTAGATCAGACCTAGTAAATCGCCTAAAAGCCTGCTAGACCATCTGGTCTATGATTGTAATGAACACAACATTCTTACGAACTCACAATGAATTATTTGCATTATTCCAAATCCAATTTCATCAATATGTTAACCTACATGTGTGAACCTACTTCCCTAGATTCTTTCTATCATTGTTAAATCATTATCCATTTCATTGCTTTTATTTTGATTTGTTTTTATTTTGTTTATGCTTTTTATTAATTTAGAATCCAAAACCCCAAAACCCAGATACTCGTTAGATAAGATTTAATTGCAAGACATTTCACATCCTATAGGAAACACCATCTCCCTGAGGATCGACCCCTACTTCCCTAATTACATTAATTTGTTGTTAGCCTAGTCTGGGTAATTATCTTTGACCAGGGCTTGCGACAGGCCCGATCAATATATTACTCTATAAAATAACCTCATTGATTGTCTTTGCTAGGTAATTGTCTTAGTTGATCTATTAAAGCTTCCCTTTACCGTGCAATTACTTGACAAAATACTTAGTTACTTATTAGTTCGACGAATTACCCGTTAGCGCATCAGATAATATACGAATCTAACTAACAATTCATGAAATCTCCATAATCATTTCATGTTTCATAATGAAGCTTTTAGTAGTAGTTCGTGCTTATTAAAAGTGATTTGAAATTCATCTTATAAAGAATGGTGATAAGACATTAAGGCGTTAGAATAATGGTTGACGTCCGGTTGTTTATTAAGCGATAAATTTAATGAAGAGTTGAATAAGGTCATTATGCAGAAAAAATAGAAAGTTTAAGGGTACACCGTAGATTATAAAAAAAAAAAAAAAAAAAAGAGGGGTACAACACAAAAAAACCGAAAAGCTCAGGGGTACACCGTAAACTATCTCAAAATTAATTAATGCTTAGTTGGTGTGGCATGGTGGGAATAATGGGTAACCAGAATGTCACCATAGACTTACTAAAAAACCAATGTCACTATTAACGTGGGTGTGCGCCGCCAGCGGGAAGGACGACATAGAGTCATCGATGACAAATTCGACGAAACGAACTTATAATAGGTTAACTTCACACGAAAGTGAATAACAGGTTAACTAAACACATACACATGATGAAAGCCCCAAACTTCGTGTAAGTATATCATAAATTCTATTATGAGGTAACAAATTCTTAATTTCTTAGAGAGTAAAACATTGGTTTAAGCAATATCAAAACGACTCACTATTTAGCGATAGTATAACTTGGTTGGTCGTTGATTGTTGTTGCTTAAGTTATAAAAATCCTCCAACCGCAAAGAATGATAATTACGATCTTCTTTGGGAACTTACCAAATTGCCGAGAATGGTAAGGAAGAATATTAATAGGGGCTCTCCACCACTAGTCGGTCGGCGAACCTCTCCCATAACCGTAATACTTTGTATTTGGTACTCTGTCGAGTAGAGGGTACTCGGCCGAGTGAGTGACAGTACGCAATCAAGTAGGATGTAATTAGTCGAGTAAGTGTTGTGTTTCACTTAGCAGGCTACTGTCTTAGTGGCAATCGGTCAATTATGGGTTGTACTCGACCGAGTGTATTGTACTCAGCCGAGTGAATTGTGTACTCGACCGAGTGCACCGGTCTGACGGGTTTTTTGAGCGGTTTTGGTTTAATATGATTAGGAGGCTATAAATATATTTTGTCAGTTTCTAAACACTCTATACCCTAAGACACTCTTAATCACTCCTAACCATCTTAATCCCATTTCCAAGCTTGAAGACCATCCTTGTTCTAGCTCGTGGTCGCAAGTCTTTAATCTCTAATTAATTTGTTGTTGTATTTTGGGAAGAATTGTTGGAATCCTAATCTGAATTAGGGTTGGGTTTTGGGTAATCATGATTGGTAATTGATCGAGATTATTGTATGATTGCTACGAAGAGATTTCGTAAAGGATCGATTCTAGGCTTGCGTGACCATACTTTCGGATTTGCTTTGAGGTAGGGTCTCTCTACTCAGTACATATATATATGATATTGATTGTGATGATGATTAAGATGTTTATGATTATGATGTTGTTGATGATGAGTGTGATATTGATTATGATGTTTGTGATTAAGATTGTGGACCATATTTAGGAGATGGTTCCACCCCAGGTTTCGCCTCTTCTAACTCCGTCACAAGGGCGATGTGCACATCAATGAGCCGGGTTACGCTCGTTACGATGAGCGGGAATTTTGATATCTAGTGATGCGGTCTTACAACGGCAGATGTGATTTTGTTCCCGGCTACTCGTTGCTATGAGAGCCATTTTGCTTACCGGAATTTGGAGATGATGATGATGATGATCTATTGATGTGTTTGTGTTGTTATTTGTGTTGTTATTGATAAACGTATAATTGTATTGACCCCTTCGCTATTTTAAAAACTGTTGTGACCCATTGGAGAATGGTGAGCAAGAGTTTAGTAGGTTTATCCTTTGAGGATGCTTGGGGTTGGGTGGGATTGTCGCTGGACGATGAGTCATCTAGCTTCCGTTGTGTCACAGTAGTTGAGACAATTGTAAGAATTTGCTATTTCGGATTTCAGATATTTGGATTACTTTGGATTTAGTTGTTTTGGTTATAAACACTTTTAACTTTATGCATCTAAATAAAAATTGTTTCTTTATTGTCTATTTGATATGTCCTACCTGTTGGAGCTAGTGTCCTCCACAGTTAGTGTGATAACAGCTAAGGTTCACAGGGTATACTTTGAATTATAATCAGTTGTTTAACGTTTATCGATAACGGTTGGCTTGCTAGTTAAGTTTGACGTTATTGTCATACAGATGGTTGTGATCAACTGATCCCTAAAAGTCACACCTAAAGGATGTGTTTGAGAGATGTGATTATTTGAGAAAATAATCATATTGATGCCTTATTAAATGACTAAAAGGTTAGTCGATGTATTTGACTAAAAGGTTAGTCAATGTGATGATGATACGATTATTTAATAACGATTAAATAATGTTAGCTGGTATTGAATATAAAATGTTATATTTAATCCATGTATATAATGTTGGTCTAAACTAAATGTAAACTGTTATATTTAAGTTGGCGGATATGTATTACACGATATTATTATGGTGTATTGGTCCGGCATTACTCGGTTTATGTGACGGTCCATTACTAGTAATAATTAAATTACATATTACATTATGTACATATAAAATTAGATGCTAACTACCTAATATAGGTTGAGATAAATAAGGAAACTAGGGTTTTGATTTTGATGCTTTTGCTCTTGCCATCTCACGGCACATATGGAGTATTAAGAGCAAGAAAAAGAAACCCTAATACCCACTCTAATCTCACGGCACACCTAGGCTGAAGAGAAAAGAAAATTCTGATTTTTAACTCTCTTATTCATCTTCATATCCATCATCAATATACACACAAAATTAGAAGTAATTTTTGGGTATTCGTTCTAGCACGACGAAGGCATTTCTTGAACCATTTTGGGTGTATGGATTAGGAGAATACCTACTTTGGTATTTGTTCTTAGGCCTTTCTCTAGGACCAAAGGTTATTTCTTAATCTTTTGTTTATATTATGCAATTTCATTTATGACTAGAAATTCATATAGTTATAATTTCATTATAATCCGAAAAATTTAAAGGGAAGTATACCGATATTTCCCACAAGTGGTATCAGAGCATTTGGCTATGAAATTATTTTATATTTTTCATATTTGATGAAATATAAGATTATAAATTAATCGGTTTTGTTTTTTTTTTGTTTTTGTTTCGGCTGAAAGAAAAAAAAATAGGGTTTGTTTTTTTTGGTACTGTTCACGGCCGAAAAAAAAATTGGTACTGTTCACGGCACTATTCAGCAGTGAGAAAAAAAAAATTTGCCTTGTTTTTCCTTTTTTTATTCATATATGTTGTTGTTTTAATATGTTAAGATAATAATATAATGAATTTGTTGATATTTTGATTTAATGAGGATTAAATTGAAATGTAAAAGGAATTTGTTTTGGATGTTAAAGAACATTCATTGTGCTAATTTTTCGATATGAATATACAAAACAATTATGGTTAGTTGGGTATTTTGATAATCGATTAATCATGATTTAGATATTCATTTTAAAAGGTTAATTTGAATCATCTAGTTTGTATCAATGTTTAATAATAATTAGATGTTGAATGTTTGTCCCGATCTAGTTTTATTAGCATGATAAAATTAAAAAGATTAATTTGTATGTTTTTTCTTTTGTTTTTATTAAAACCGATAAAAATAAAAAATAAATTTTTTTTTTTATATCTGCTACTGTTCACGGGTACTGTTCATCCGTGAATAGTGAAATTTTTTTTTGTTTTGTTTATTGCATTATAAAGATAATGTATGTTGATTATTGTTGTGAAAAAGTTCACAATGATAGATACCCTATTATTTTAATAAGGTTTAAAATAATGTTGAATTTAATTTATGTTATACCCGATAATATGAATTAAATTGGATTATGGTTGATTAAAATTGTTGTGTACAATTAAGGAATTGTCACATAATTTTGATCATTTTAAAGGTGGTTTGGATAAATTAATCATCATAATTAATGAATTATGTATTGAATGTTTAATTTATTTTGTTGATGCATTTTATTATGTTGAATGAATGAATGAATGGATGAATGGATTATTTTGGTATTTTTACAAGAGGTTGTAATTTGTATTGCTTAGTGTGGCCTTAGTAAATTGTGTTATCGTAATGATGGTAACATGGTCTTGGATGTATTTTAAGATCTCGAATCTCCCCTTTGTAATTTTAATTATAATTTTTAAATTTGAATGTAAATAGGTTTATATTTTGTAATTTTAAAATTGTATTTTTGAGAAGACCAAAGATGGAGATCGGATAGCTCACTCCCGCAGCATGGACCAAGATGGAACATCAAGTCAAGCTTCTAGGGTCCATAAGGATGGATTCCAAAGTGTAATTTTTGTTCTATTTTGATAGGATAGGCCACACTAGGACTTTGTACTTTATTTTTCATTTTTCCGTTCTTATTGTTTTTCCTTTTGCATGATAGTTAGTGCATCATATTCCGCCTAAACCAAACCACCTACTACTACTTAATTGCATGAAAATTGACTCATATAGATTGTATGTTAATTATCATGGACATCCAGATGTCACTCAAAATTCTAAAAGCTATCATCTTAAATTATTCATTCTCAAAATGCTAGATCATTCGTTCACTTAAATGAATAAAATTAAAGCTGATGGACCTTCCTCTAAAACCCAAAATTGAGATTAGTCTTTATAGGGAAAACTGCTATGAATCCCTTCTTCGTCGGTAGACATATAGGACCTTACTCTCCATATGATCCCTTCTACGTTGGGTAAGTAGTATGTGTTGACCTATTTTACCTCAACATTATAGTCCGAGTAATATCTCGTGATTATGATGGACTAAAGATAGAATTTACAGAAATTTATCGACCAGGAATTCTAAAAGTAGAATTAGCCAAGAAGTTGGCTTATCAATTTACAGAAATTGAGTCTTGGGATCATTTATATAATACTTGAGGGAGGTCAATTGTATAAATGCAAGAGTCTTCGCATTAATCGGTTTTGCATTAGACTTAATTAAAACGATGAAAATGCTTATTATGTTTTATCTCCTTTTTCGCAGTGTAGCATTCATTTATATCGATAAAATGGTTGAACATGCTGATGCCCCTATGCCAAGTGCCACGCTCGCACGCGAATCCTGGCTTAAGATGTTCATGGACAATATGAATCAGTACACGCGACTGAAGAATAACGGGTCCAACTTTGCGGACTGGGAGGCTTCATTACGGAATGCTGTCATAGCTGACGGTAAGCTCAAGTACTTGACTGAGCCACTACCGCCTAACCCAGGCCCCAATGCAGGAGCAAATGAATCACTTGCTTATAGTGATTTCGTAATGGAGGCGGGTGCGATAAAGAACGTACTCATCTTTTCAATGGAATCCAATTTGCAAAGACGATTCATTGCCCAAGGTGCAAACAAGATTTTCACCACGCTCATTAACGAGTTCTCAAAAGCACCGCAGATCGTTATGTATGAGCTTACCACTTGCTTCTTTGAAGCGAAACTCCATAAGGGCCAATCGGTTAGCCCACACATTCTCGATATGATCGAGAATCTCGAAAAACTGGAGGCACTTGATTGCAAAATCAAAGAGAGCGTGGTCATTGACCGCATGGTTCATTCACTTCATGATGGTTTTGCCCAATTTAGGGCAAATTACTATATGAATTATTTGAAGAGAAATCCTCATCAGCTACACTCACTTCTCATACAGACTGAGAAGGATCTGAAATTGAGTGGGAGCCTGAAGCAGGACGTTCTCATGATTGCAAACAAGGGTAAGGGTAAGGGCAAGGCTCAGGTCGACCTAGCTGTAGGGAAGCTGAAGTTCAAGAAGCCAGGAAAGGGCAAGAGTGGGCCTAGCAGTAGCTCACAAGGCAAGACAAAGAGCAAAGAAAACATGGAGTGCCATCATTGCCACAAGACTAGGTTCTCATCTGTGTAATCATTTGCAGGGCCTAAGAAACATCAAAACTCTCGAAAAGGGTGATGTAGACCTGCGAGTGGGGAATGGAGCAAGAGTAGCTGCCGTTTCAGTGGGAACATATGTAATCCAACTCCCAAGTGGATTTGAGTTATTTTTAAATAACTGTTACTATGTACCCAGTTTATCTAAAAACATTATTTCTGTTTCCGTACTCAATAAGAACGGTTTTTCATTTGTAATAAAGGATAATAGCTGTATTTTCTCCTTTAACGAAATGATTTATGGTAAAGCAGTTTCCATGAATGGGATTTATGTTTTAGATCAAACCACAGATATATTGCGTATGAGTAATAAAAAGGTAAAGGTTGGTGACAAAGATCAAACCTATCTATGGCATTGCCGTATGGGACACATAAATGAAAAACGCGTGAAGAAGCTCATTGACAATGGTATTATCTCCCCATTTGACTATGCATCATTTGGCACGTGTGAATCATGTCTCATAGGCAAAATGACTCGAATTTCCTTCAAAGGTGTTGGAATGCGCGCTGCTGACCTATTAGGACTCATACATACTGATGTGTGTGGACCTATGTCAATCAACGCTATAGATGGCTATAGATATTTTATCACTTTCACGGACGATTTGGGTAGATATGGATATGTCTACTTAATGAAGTACAAAAGTGAGTCCTTTGATAAGTTCAAGGAATACCAAAATAAGGTTTAAAACCAGCTGGGTAGAAAGATTAAAGCACTACTTTCAGATCGTGGTGGCGAATATCTTTAGAATGACTTTGATCAACACCTTAAAAACAGTGGTGTAGTACTACAGTTAACTCCACCTGGAACACCTCAATTAAATGGTGTGTCCGAACGGAGAAATCGAACCTTACTTGATATGGTTCGATCCATGATGAGTCACACGGTTGTGCCTGATTCATTGTGCAGCTATGCTCTTTTGTCAGCTGCTCTTATACTTAATTGAAATCCGTCTAAAGCTGTTGACAAGACTCCATTTGAAATGTGGAAGGGAACAGTCCCTAACTTGTCCTTTATTCGGGTTTGGGGCTGCGAGGCTTATGTCAAGTGGAGACACGAGGATAAGCTCGGCCCGCGATCGGTCAAGACATACTTTATTGGTTATCCAAAAGGAATGTTTGGTCATTACTTTTATTCGCCTACCGAACAACGTGTTTTTGTTGCGGCTAGTGCGAAGTTTCTAGAGAAAGAGTTTCGCGAGAACAAGACGAGTGATAGAACCTTCGATCTGTCGGAGATTCAAGAACCAACAACCGAGCAACCGATGGAGGAAGATGTTCCTTCATCTTCTGCTGCGGTTAATATTCCTGAGGAACCTAGAAGGTCGGGTAGAGTCTTCATACCTCCAGACAGATACATTGGTATGGTCGAGGAGAACGATAGAGACGATGTTTTGCTCCTAGAGAGTAACGAACCCGCTAACTATAAAGGAGCCATGACCTGTTCCGACTCAAAGCTATGGCTTGAGGCCATGCAATCCGAGATGGACTCTATGTATGAGAATGACGTATGGGATCTGGTTGATTTGCCTGATAAGGTTCGGCCTCTTCAGTGCAAATGGCTTTACAAGATAAAGCATTCCGTAGGGGGGCAACCAGACACCTATAAGGCACGACTAGTGGCAAAAGGTTTCACTCAAGTGTAAGGATTGCATTATGATAAAATTTTTGCACCCGTAGTCATGTTGCGTTCCATTCGGATAATCTTAGCGATTGCTGCTTTTTATGACTATGAAATTTGGCAGATGGACGTGACAACCGCCTTCTTAAACGGTTATTTGGAGGACGAGTTGTACATGGTACAACCCGAAGGTTTCATTGACCCTAAAAATCCTAAGAAAGTGTGCAAGCTTAAGTGTTCCATTTATGGACTTAAGCAAGCTTCTCGGAGTTGGAATCATCGTTTCGACTAAGTCATAAAAGCAAATGGTTTCACTCGATCGGTTGAGGAACCATGCTTATATGTCAAGTCGAGTGGGAGTAAAATCATTTTCTTGATATTGTATGTCGATGACATACTCTTGATAGGGAATGATATTCCTCTCTTATCTTCGGTTAAGGTATGGTTAAAGAACCATTTCCAGATGAAAGATCTGGGCGAGGCACAGCGCATATTGAGAATCCGTATCTACAGAGATAGATCACGACGGATGTTATCACTTAGTTAGGAGTCTTATATAGACAAGATTCTTGACAGGTTCAGCATGACCAACTCCAAAAAGGGGTATCTTCTAATGACGTCTGGGATGCATTTGAGTAAAGCTCAGGCACCCAAGACATCTGAAGAGGTCGAGCGCATCAGTCGAATTCCTTATGCATCAGCTATAGGATCGATCATGTATGCCATGATATGCACACGTCCAGACGTGGCATATGCTTTGAGTATGACCAGTCGGTACCAAGGCAATCCAGGTGAAATACACTGGATGGCTGTTAAAAATATCCTTAAGTACCTGCGGAGGACTAAGGATTGGGTATTGACTTATGTAGGAGAGACTGAGCTTTGCGCAACCGGTTACGCAGATGCTAGATTCCAAACGGATCGGGATGACTCAAAATCTCAATCTGGATTCGTATTTACTCATAATGGCGCTGCGGTCAGCTGGAAAAGCTCCAAGCAGAGTGTTATAGCAGATTCTACGACTGAGTCCGAGTACTATGCCGCTTCAGAGGCTGCAAAGGAAGCTATATGGATGCGTCAATTCTTACAAGGACTTGCCATAGTTCCGTGTTCGAATGACCCGATCACCATCTATTGTGATAATAGAGGTGCCATCTTCCAAGCTAAGGAGCCTAAGTCTAGCAACAAATCTAGACATGTACTTCGGAAGGCTCACATGATCAGAGATTACGTGGAGCAAAAAGAGATAGTGATAGACAAGATTGCTACGGATGATAACATAGCAGATCCTCTCACTAAACCGTTAAGACATGATAAGCATGTAGGGCACGTTACTTCCATGGGAATTAAACGTGTTCCTGAGTTGTATTAGCTGTTTGTATGAATTAGATACATCTTTTTCATATACTAATAATAACTTCATCGTATTGTTTTCATATTTTGTTTTTCATGTGGATTGTATGGACAACATTGAACACCACAAAGTGAACTGAATAACATTATATGTGTTTTGGTCCGTAATCGCCTACATGAGCTGATAACTCTGGCTATTATATTGTTGAGTCGATTGATGGTGGGTTCAACGAGCCATAAGTCAAACTGTTGACTGATCGATCACAAATACGAGTTATAAGGATACCTCGTAGGACATTGTAATTCGTGACGACGTTATGGAGTCCTAAATGTTTAACAACATTCGGTGCCAGGTCGTGGATTGGACGTCCATAGTGTTCCTAGAGTCGATTCTTTTGACTATCGACTGTCTCTTGAGATTAAGGCAGTTTTTGGGTGACTTTGGTTTCTTTCTCACGGTCGACCGTAACAGGAGGCCAAGCAGATTTTTACTGGGTCATTTCATACTGTGCTTACATCTGCAGGATTCGAGTTGAGGAAAATATCCAACCCTTTATCAGGTTTTGTTATTTCTCAGGGCCACTCGAGGAGTAGTAACTGAAATGCATGGCCATGCTCGAATAATGATTCGTTTATCAGTTGAGTTACTCTCTAGTCGGGAAAACCACTCTTGATACTGATCACTTGTAAAATACGACCTTTGTGAATGCGGACTTTGCAAATTGTTTTACATTGAGTGGGAGAAATTTAAGGATATGAGAATCGGTTATCGCACATACACTTGTAAGGACAAGTGGGAGATTGTTGGAGCTAGTGTCCTCCACATTTAGTGTGATAACAGCTAAGGTTCACAGGGTATACTTTGTATTATAATCAGTTGATTAACGTTTATCGATAACGGTTGGCTTGCTAGATAAGTTTGACGTTATTGTCATACAGATGGCGGTGATCAACTGATCCCTAAAAGTCACACCTAAAGGATGTGTTTGAGAGATGTGATTATTTGAGAAAATAATCATATTGATGCCTTATTAAATGACTAAAAGGTTAGTCGATGTATTTGACTAAAAGGTTAGTCAATGTGATGATGATACGATTATTTAATAACGATTAAATAATGTTAGCTGGTAATTGAATATAAAATGTTATATTTAATCAATGTATATAATGTTGGTCTAAACTAAATGTAAACTGTTATATTTAAGTTGGCGGATATGTGTTACACGATATTATTATAGAGTATTGGTCTGGCATTACTCGGTTTATGTGACGGTCCATTACTAGTAATAATTAGAATACATATTACATTATGTACATATTAAAATAAGATGCTAACTACCTAATAGAGGTTGAGATAAATAAGGAAACTAGGGTTTTGATTTTGAGGCTTTGGTCTTGCCATCTCACGGCACAAAGGGAGTATTAAGAGTAAGAAAAAGAAACCCTAATACCTACTCAATTCTCACGGCTCATATAGGGAGAAAAATAAGTTTTTCTACTAACCCTAATTCACTCCAAAAAGTGACGGCACACACAAGTGAAAGGAAGAGGAAAAATTCTGATTTTGAACTCTCTTATTCATCTTCATATTCATCATCAATATACACACAAAATTAAAAGTAATTTTGGGTATTCATTCTAGCACGACGAAGGCATTTCTTGAACCATCTTGGGTGTAACGATTAGGAGAATACCTACTTTGGTATTTGTTCTTAGGCCTTTTACTAGGACCGAAGTTTATTTCTTAATCTCTTGTTTATATTATGCAATTTCATTTATGACTAGAAATTCATATAGTTATAATTTCATTATAATCCGAAATTTTAAAGGGAAGTATACCGATATTTCCCACACTTATGTACCTTGGATCACTTTTTTTTCTTTTTGTGAATGCATCAATCAAAACATATGTAAACCTAATAAATGATTTGAACGGGAGAGTCATGTTAATATATTCCGGATTATAATATAGGTCAAATATAATTTGAGTGCTGACAAGATTGGTAAAATATGGTTAAAATAGAAGTTGACTCAATATATCAATATTATTTTCTTAAAAATTATATTTTATTGTAGTTTTATAAGTTAATTGTTATAGAAAATTTATGAAAATGTCATTAATGTAATCTCGTGCATCGCACGGGCATAAAATCTAGTACTAGTAAGATTTGAAGCCAAGACCAATAGAATTGAAAGTGAGTTACTAACCACTGCACCACTAATACATGTTGATTATTGATGAAACTATAACATTAATATTTATGATCAAGGGGGGGTGCAGGTGCACCCACTGCACCCCCTTGGATCAGCCCTTGCCTTTAAAGGTAATATCTTTTGATGTATAATCCACTTACTGGTTTTATATATATAATATATGATATATTATATATTTATATTAATATAGATATATATATATATTATATATACTATATATATATATATATATTTTGCAAGAAGGGTATTTCTCATATATTCCAAAAGTAATACATGAGTTTCTTACAAGTAAATATCCACTAGAGACAAGAGAAAGCCATTATCTAGATAAACTAACTTCTAACATTTAGCACCCCTAGTAATTCTTCATGCACAATTTCAGGAAATCTACTAAGTAGTAGAGCACTAGTTTTGAACTGAATGTCTTTGATCAAGGAAATCTGAGTTCTTTCCCTACATGCAAAAGTTCTGCTGTTCCGTTCATCCCATATGGCATTAACCATACATCCTATGCCACAGATTATTAGGCTATTCCTCCAATGTTTCATGTGTCTTCTGTGACGTGCCCACTCCAACAATGAGAATAGATCAGTGCTCGCAGAATTCAGTCTCAGCTATTTCTTAAGCTGGCAAAGAATTCCAGCAGAGTAAGAACAACAAAAGAAGATGTGATGAGTAGTTTCAGCATCATTCTTACACAAAGACCATCTATTGATTGTATACAAACCCATGGCAACTAACCAGGAGGTCAATAGTTGCCAACTTCTCTTGAACAACAAGCATGAGAATCATTCTATGACTGGGTATCAAATTCCCCTTACAAATTCCCCTTATGGATGACCTTATACACAACTTTGACAGGAAATCTGCATCTGAGGGCTTCATATGCTTTACTTATGGAAAAAAGACCATTGAAGCACAAACATGAAGAATTCCCCTCAGACTCTCAGACATGTAATCCTTGATTTCCAGATCCCAAATAGTACAATGAGTAAGGTAGTATTTTACAACCCAGTTTCCCAAATGGTACCAGACTGATTATCAATCTGCTAGAGCCATTTGAGCAGAGAAGCTTTGTTCCAACTCTCAACAGACTTGATGTTGAAACCCCCCTCATTCCAGGGAACACAGATGCTGTGCCAAGCCTTAAAAATGATTTTCCTAGAGTGATCAAATCTGCCCCAAAAGATATCCCTGCTCATTTTAGCAACAATATTACTAATATGCTTAGGAATAAGAAGGCTAGTACACCAGAAGTTACTGAGTCCAAAGACTATAGAATTGAGGACCTGAATCTTAGTTTTTCTTGTATATATTATGCTTTTTCTTTAATTAGTATAACTTGACCCATTTTAATACTATTAAAACAGATATACCGGTATTGAATAAGAATTTACGTGACCAAAGAGCCCTCGCGCATAATTGGCAATTTAGAGGGTATGGCCCACAAGAGCAATGTAGGCAGTTGATAGTTTTAGAGTGCTACGTTTAACGTCCACCCTGGATTTTTATTATAAACTCCAAAACATGGGTAGGAAAGCTGAAAGTAAAAGAAAGATAAACAAGAATGGAGTTTGAAAACATAAAAAAGTACCTCGAGAAACAAGGCAATGAAGACGAAGCTACTAAAATTGACAAACTTCCATACAAATTATTCGATCCCTTTATAATCCATGGTCTCCAAGTCAATGTCATTGAACCTGGTCGCATCACTTGCACCTTCAAAGTCCCTCCTCGTCTTCTGGTTCCTTCAATTTCCCCTCTTTCTTTTCGATAATAAATAAATACTTGTAATTAGGGTTTTTTTTATTACTTTAATTAATTTGAGTTTGAACTACAGAATACTGCCAATACTTTACATGGAGGTGCGATTGCTTCCCTTGTTGATTTGATTGGATCCGCTGTTATTTATACTGTTGGAGCTCCTTCTACTGGTGTTTCTGTTGAAATTAATGTTTCTTACCTTGATGCTGCTCAACTTAATGTAATTTCTCATCCTTTTTTTCTCTTTTCCTATCTGATTTTGGAAATTTAGGATTCTGGGAATTAATTTTATGATGTACATAATCTTTATAGGATTAAGGACGATTTTGTCAGAATGAGAGGTAGTATATGGCTATTTTTTTTAGACGATCTCCCTTCAAACGGCCTATTCTCGTCTGAAACCGACAAGATTTTGTAACAATTTTACAGCCAAATGTGAGGAAAATAAGTTACTATAAGCCGTAACACTGGCTGTCTCATTGTGGTTACATTTTACCATAAAGTGGTCACAAAACCCCGTCTCAAACAAGAATATGCCATTTTTTTGTCAACTTTATGGTTAATAGGTAGCATCCTCACATATCCTTTCTAACCCTCTTAAGAAGGTGACGTTCTAAAGATTGGAAGAAAGGGATATCCTCACAATTAAGTGTTTTAGAACGTCACCTTCTTAAGAGGGTTAGAAAAGATTGGAAGGTGACGTTCTAAAGATTGGAAGAAAGGGATATCCTCACAAGGTAGGTGACGTCATAGGTGTCGTCACTAGCAAGTTAGTTCACGCTGGTTTGTATGGAAAAGAGTCAAGCTACCAGTTTGAGGTGAGGTAGTGAAAATAAAAACTGAAAGAAAAGGAGTCTGGAATTGTAACCAAAGCCCGCTATCTGTGTTTTTGATTAGTAAGCAGTTTGCTTTCGGGATTTCAGTAGCCAACTTCTTTGTTAAGCATTTACCCTATGACGCCATAACTTTTGGATTCCAGTTTTGATATAAATAATTTTCTATGTTTGTATGCTGTTTGATACTGTATTTTGGAAGACTGTTGCCCAGAAAATTCGATAATCAAGGGTATTTGTTCAGCACTTTACTTAGAAGTCATACTCTCAACTGCCTATGATTCAACAAATATAGCGAGTGCTGATCTTCTCGGGGGAAAATGGTCTTAAAATTCTGAACATGATTTTCTTGGGGGAAAATGGTCTTAAAATTCTGGACATGATCTTCCATTTAGGATAGAAACACGAGTTTTTTCCACAAGAAATAGTGAAGTTTAAGAAATATAGCTTAGCAGTTCGGTTGGAGTTAAACAACACGAATGACATAATTATATTTCGTACTTCCTTCTGGCCGCATGTCAGTGTTGTTACTCACTCTTCTATTGGCTTATTGTGTTGGATGTGGTTCTAGAGTTTATTCTTCTGTCCATCCAACCAATACTCGATATTAGATCATAGAGAATTTTAAGATTTGCGGTTAATGTAGTGCTCATAGTTACCTCTACTTGTGATACAGGAGGAAATCGAAATAGAAGCCAAAGCTTTACGTGTTGGGAAATCAATTGGTGTTGTTAGTGTAGAGTTGAGGAAAAAAGCAAATGGGAAGATCATTGCTCAGGGACGTCATACCAAGTATCTTCCCGTAACCAGTAAACTCTAGTGGTGTTAGAAGTGACCTTATCAAATTTAGTTCAGAATGCATTAT
Organism: Heliosperma pusillum; assembly: GCA_022085475.1. Lineage (NCBI taxonomy): Eukaryota > Viridiplantae > Streptophyta > Magnoliopsida > Caryophyllales > Caryophyllaceae > Heliosperma > Heliosperma pusillum. The sequence continues at coordinate 30,854 of JAIUZE010002271.1, read as the reverse complement.
CTCCTGCAGAAGTGAATGAGGCGTTTCTCCATCATGGTTTTGGGATTACAAGTAATTATCTTCATGTAATTTGCTGCTGTTCAAAGATTTTTCATATATCTATATAAATAAGTGTGTAGTGTCGCATTCATTGATCGATGGTATCTTCCTAAAAATAAAAGCCTTTAATATGTGACAGGAGTATCAAATGATGGATGCATATATCTATATAAATATGTGTGTAGTATCCCATATTCAGGGTTACCGGATTCGCTTAATTGCCTAACGAATCGTGATTTACATCGAACTATGGTTGGTTATAATTTTTTGAATTATGCTCCATTTTGAGCGAATCGCGTATTCGTATTACGAATTCGAATCGGATGTATTGCTGAATCTGGTAACCACGGTCGCATTCATTAACGATAGATGGTATTTTCCGAAAAATAAAAGCCTTTAATATGTATGTGACAAGAGTATCAAGCGTTTTTTATACTTGGACAAAACATGCACAATCGGAGTCGAGGGTAGTTGTTAAGTTTCAGTTTGCTGATAGTCTGAATAACATTATCGTAATTGACAAATTAAACACTAGAGATAGAACCACTGAAATCAAATGTCTCCCGGAGTTCATAGGATCACATAGTTAGTCTGATTTTTTGATTGAAGAGAATTACTACTTCCGATTCCAATGATGCTGGTTTCAGATGTTTATGCAGCCTCTAGGATTTCAACAGCATCTTCCCAATTTATACCACCTCTAATTGTTCTCCTCCCAGCTCCTCCATCGGCCTTCCTCATCATAGCCACAAATTCTCCGTAGTCTATTTGCCCATCCTGAAGCACATCATTTACATATTAAAACTAGTCAGATGGTGCCTGTTTCACCGTTGGGCAGATAACTTGACAATTCTAAGTTTGAAAATCGCTTCATGAACTACGAAAAACAATGGGTTTTAATCCATGTACAGATAATAACAGTAACATGGTCATATGAACATTAATGCAATTTGGACAGAACTTACATCATCTTGATCAATCTCTTTAATCATCTCCTCGAGGTTAAGGGCACTCAGCCCGAGTTCTTTGCATGCTTGTTGAAGCTCATCAATGGTTATATACCCACTCCCATCTTTATCAAAGTAGGAAAATGCAGATGCTAAGTTCTCCTCTCTATCCACCTTGTTTAGGTGCAGGGTAGCTGCAAGAAACTCTCCGTAATCTAAGGTCCCATTTTCATCAACATCTGCCTGACAATAACAAATTCTTGTTTGATTCAGTAATGGTTTAGCAGATGAGATATCCATGCTTTTGTATGTAGATTATGTTTCTTACTGCCTTCATCAGATCTACAATTTCGGACTCTTTTATTTTGGAGTCGACCCGCTGTAAGCCGTCTCTCAATTCTTCAAATGTTATAGATCCACTTTGATCTTTGTCTATTTTCTTAAACAGCTCTTTCAATCCACCAATTTCTTCTTCAGACAGTCTCTCTGCAATGACCTGCAGATGTGTGGTCTCAGGTCTTATCAGTGAACTTACCCTTTGACAGTACGTCCGTCTAAGAAAAAGCATTGATATGTATAATTATGTACTTTTATTTTTGACAACATGATTTTATAATGATGACGGGTCATATTTGAGCCGAGTAACTCTTTACTTCAATATATCCGTTTTCATTATAATAAAATGACAAGTGTCAAATTAAATTTGGATGATACATAAATAATTTAGTTTTGGTTCTCTCCCGTTGAGGCGCTCCAATACGATAGGACCGTCTCACACTAGAGCAGTTGCACTGTTGTTTAATTTTAAATATTACGCCAGTGTCTAAAAAAGTTTCGGCCTATGGTGGGACAAAGGGGGTGGATAAATGCAACCGTATTTCTGGATCGGAAACACAGTTTGTTAGTTTCCGAAGTCATAAATAGAACCATATGAAGTTTCAGAAAGTGGATATCTTTATATACAGTTGTTAATACAGAGTAACAATATAGAAATTGTATTTACCCTGCAAGCCATCTTCTTTAGCTTGTTCATGGCTGAAAACTGTTTGAGGCGCGATAAAACAGCAGAATCAAGAGGTTTGTCTGGCACGCTGGTCTCATCAACTATCCATGGATGACCTGACAGAAAAACAGCTTATGTAAACTGAAGAAAGAGCCTCTTAAAATAAGAATATAACCTTGTAATGATATGGGAGAGCTTATATTATAAGATGAAGTCTTAAGAGTATTATATTACTCAACACTTGATAAGCTGTGAGTCTCTTCTTGGGATTCCTTTCAAGCATCTTTCTAATTAGATCTTTTGCACCATCTGATATATTTGGCCATGGTTGGCTTTCAAAATCTAGCTTGCCATTCAGTACTTGCTTGAAGATTCCGGCATCAGTTTCTGAAATGAAGGTTGACAACAACATTTTATAGTTATATTCTCTGATTGCAGTAGATGACATTTATTTTTGCTCCGACTTACCTGCCCAGAAAGGCGGAACTCCACTGAGCAATATGTAAAGTATGACCCCTGCGCTCCAAACATCAGCTTCTGGCCCGTACATCTTTAACAACACTTCCGGTGCAACATAGAATGGACTCCCTACTACATCTGAGAATGTATCTCCTGAAAATAAAAAACAGCACCAAGGGTAACGTCCAGAGCTTTTCTCATCCTGTCTTTCTACATTTGGTGTATAGTGCCTTAACTCCAAAAAGAATATGATTCGATCTTCGTTGATCGGGCACAATACTGACCGGAGTGACTTGATTGTCTGCTCTAGGTACTAGAATGGACAACGAATATGAACAACATTTGAGTATAAAAAGTTACTGTGAGCCTGGTTACAAGTTGCGGATGTGATAAGTGTCGAAGTGTCGGACATAAATTTGCAGGTGAAATATCCTTGTTTCTGGGCTAAATGCGGTGTTTAGATGCCGGGTTCTTGTAGAAATGGACAACCAATATTATGAGATGAGATATGTAAGAGACCAGCCTAAATCTCCAAGTATATCTCATCTAAGAGATGTTCTGAGATGTAAGACCGTCTCATATAAATGTTTGCGCGAAGAAATAATAATCCAAGAAAAGGAAGCAGAATACCTGGCTGATAAAACACAGAGAGGCCAAAGTCAATAGTTTGAAGGGGAGAATCCTCGTCAATGCTCTTAAACAAGAAATTTTCAGGCTTGAGATCTCTATGAATAACCCCCAACGAATGACAAGCTTCAACAACACCAACAATGGTGTTCATCAACTTTGCGGCCTCCCGCTCATTATACTGCCCTTTAGCCACAATCCGATCGAACAGCTCCCCACCTTGACACAAGTCCATAACCAAATGAACATGAGTGGAGTCCTCATAAGCGCCCTTTATAGTCACCACATTGCGGCATTCGGCTAAGTGGTGCATTATCTGTATTTCTCTCCAAACATCGTCACAGTCGTCTCGACATAAGAGCTTCCTCTTGGGTATTGATTTGCAGGCATATTCGAGTTGAGTGGATATTTCGGTGCATAAATATGTGGTTCCATATTGGCCTTGGCCTAGGATTTTGCCAAGGGTGTATAGATCATTAAGGTAAGGTGTCTCATAGGGTAGAACTGAGCTTGGTTTTGAGAATTTTACAGAGGTGGTTTTAGTGATTGTCATGCTGTTTTTGTGGCTGACAAAAAGTTGACAAACAGAAGATGAATATGAAGAGTTGAAGAGAGAATAGAGGGAAGAGTATTACCAGTCATGGTTTCAAAATGTTAATAATACACCAAGTTGTGGTATGTTTGTTGGAGCTTTGTCAGAAGCTTTTAAGTAGGCTACTTGTCATTTTTGGTTAGTATATACTCCCTCCTATTCAAGGTATTCTTCCCTATTTCCTTTTTCGGTTATTCATGTTTTCTTCCCTATTTCCTTTTTTGGAGGTGGGGTAGTGTGCTTTGTGTGGTCTAAATTCATTTGTGTGTGGGGTAGTGTGTTTTGTGTGGTTAAAATTCATTTCCTTAATCTAAGAGCCAAAATAAAAGGGGAAAAATACATTGAATAAGAGGGAGTAATAATATAATAGTAAGATTTTACGAATTAACTAAATATTGTTTTTTATTTGGTAAATAAATAAAGTTGAAGATCAAAATACATATTTATTAATATTTATCCATAAATTATTGATGGTTAATAGTTTTAATGTCATTTTATGAACATGTTTGTCCAACTTACACAAGATTCGGATTTACAATGTCATTATTTAATATATATTTATTCTTTTTCCTATAAAATCGGATCGTAAAATCGTAAAATCGTAGTATCGTATTATGATATACCTCTAAAAATTTTCACAAAAATAGGATCGTAAGATTCTACAACCATAATAGAATCGTAAGATCTTGACTCGGTCAAGTGTTTTTTGGATCGTAAAATCGTACAATCGTATGATCGAATCGGGATTCTGACCCTATCTTTAGTTTTAAATTGCAGTTATTAAACTTTGTGCGTAAGCACGTAAATAGAGGGGGTAAAACCTTTCACATGAGAATTTTTTGGTCGTAATTAACAAGTCTCCCTTGTGACAGGTAATTTGAAACAAACATCTAACGAATATCACCTATATAGGAAATGAGACAAATGTCAAAATGACTAGGAAGTAGATAGTAATATATGACTTGTCTTTATCTACCTATATATGTGATATTTAAAGAAGAAAGCAAAGAAGGGAAAATTCTTTTTTTTTTACTATATTTCTTGTTATGCTTTCTTGTACAAGGAGGCTAGCAAGAATAAATACAGCCTAATGTCTATAACGAGGGTATTCCAAAAGTTACAAGAATAGAAGTCGATAAGTATAATTCTAATACTCCCCCTCAAGTTCGAGCATGGATATTAGCAATTCCCAACATGCGCAAGAAAGATCCAAATTGCTTACGTACTAAAGCCTTTTTGAATGTGTCAACAAGTTGTAGATGAGAAGGAACAGACTAAGGAAGTAATTCACCCGACACCAAATGCTCACGAACAAAATGGCAATTAATTTTAATATATATGTTTCATAAAAAATCGGATTTGAAGCGATGTATAAAGCTGCTCAGTTATCACAAAACAAACTTGTGGGAGAAAATTGAAGCACTTGTAAGTCATTTAATAGAGCTCGTACCATGGCCCGATGCTCTTATCTCAGAAGACCTTGAAACGATGCTTTGCTTCTTTAATTTGTCTTCCAAGAGACTGGAGAGTAACCAAATTGGATAAACCATAATGCTTTAAACCAACGCGTGATAGAAAAACTAGTCTAATCAGAGTCACAATAAGCACACAAGACCATGTCACAATCTGAGGTCAAAAGTATCCCTTGTCTGGAAGAAGCTTTAAGATATCGTATGTCTCGAACAGTAGCATTCCAATGTTCCACACGGGGATAATGGACAAATTGGCTAAGAATATTTACGAAATAGGTTATATCCGGATGAGTAATAGTCAAATAATTTAGTTTCCTAACTAAGTGTCGATACCTTTTTAGGTTTGACAAACACTCCCTCATTATCGCTCCAAGCTATTGATTTTCTTCCATTAGGTTATCAACACATTTAGCACCCAACGAGGCTCGGGCAACTTTAATACCAAGAAAATATTTGAGTCGCCACAAGTCCTTTGTATTAAAACAAGAGTCCAAATATTTTTTTTAAACGCAACACAAGCATCAGGATTAAAGCCACAATGGAATGGTGTTTTTGAAAGGAGAAATTGAACCCTATTAGATATGGTTCGGTCTATGATGAGTCATGCAGATCTTCCTATTTTCGTCTGGGGGTATGCACTTGAGACTTCTGCATTTACACTAAAAAGTTGTCCATCTAAGTCAGTTGAAAAGACACCATATGAGATATGGACAGGAAAAGTTTCTAAATTGTCTTTTATGAAAATTAGGGGTTGTGAAGCTTATGTCAGAAAAGTAATTCCCGAGAAGCTAGGACTCAAATCTTGAAAATGCAACTTTGTAGGATATCCAAAAGAAACTAAAGGGTATTACTTTTATAATCCTTGCGAGCGGAAGTGTTTATGGCTCGTAATGGAGTCTATTTGGAAAGAGAATTCTTGTCCAAAGGGAATAATGGGAGTAAGATTGATCTTGAAGAGGTTTAAGATGTACATGTATCCACTTCGTCTTCTGAGGCGGTAGAGGAAGCGTTAGACCTACGAAATGTCGTAGTCTCACCCCATATACATGATACACCCGTGGTGGTGGATGAGGGTATAAACCTACGAGATGTCGTGTTTTCCCCTTCTTCACAAGATACACCCATTTATGAGTATGTGGTTCCTCGTAGATCTATGAGATCTAATTTTAAAAAGGATGCTGATAGGTATCGTGATCTATACTGATATAAAATGATGAACCTTCATCTTACAAGGAAGCAATGATGGGTCCGGACTTTAAGAAGTGGCTTATAGCCACGAAGTCGGAAATGGATTCCATGTACCACAACCAAGTATGGACTTTGGTTGATCCACCCGATGATGTCAAAACCATCGAGTGCAAATGGGTCTTCAAGATATAGATGTCTATAAACCTCGCTTAGGGGCTAAAGGTGTCAAGCAAACTCATGGTATTAACTATGATGAAACTTATTCGCCTATAGCAATGCTTAAATCCATTAGGATTCTTCTAGCTATTGACGCATTTCACGATTATGAAATTTGGCAAATGGATGTAAAAACAACTTTCCTTAATGGGAAGCTGCAGGAGGATGTGTATATGACACAACCTGAGGGTTTCATATCTAAGGATGCTAGAAAGATTTGCAAGCTTCAGCGGTCCATTTATGGACTGAAGCTAGCATCTCGGGGTTGGAATATTTGTTTTGATGAGGCAGTCAAACAATTTGGTTTCCCTAAAAACGAAGAAGAGCCATGTGTGTATAAAAAAGTCAGTGGGAGTGCAGTAGCTTCTCTATGTTGATGGCATACTCCTGATTGGAATTGACATTCCCTTATTGCAACCTATTAAAGATTGCTTAAGTAGTTGTTTTTCCATGAAGGACATGGGTGAAGTTGCCTACATCTTAGGAATAAGGATCTATAGGGATAGATCTAAGAGACTTATTACACTAAGTCAGGGAAATTGTATTGATAAGGTCCTGAAAAGGTTAAATATGGAGAACACTAAGAGAGGTTTTCTACTTATGTCACATGGTGTAATTCTGAGCAAGAATTAGTGTCCCTCGACATTTGATGAGCTAGAGTAAATGAGCAAGATTCCGCTTATGCCTCGGCTACGGGATCTCTTATGTATGCCATGTTGTGTACTCGTCCTAATATAACATGTGCTTTAAGTATGACGAGCATATACCAATCCAATCCAGGTGAGAGTTACTGGATAGCTGTCAAGAACATCCTAGAGTACTTAAGAAGGACTAAGGATTTGATTTTGGTGTACGGAGTTGAGGAGCAGCTGATTGTAAATGGTTACACTACTGCTAACTTTCAGACATAAAAGGATGATTCCAGATCACAATATGGATTCGTGTTTTGTTTGAATGGTGGTGCTGTGAGTTCAAAAGTTCTAAACAAAGCACGATAGATGATTCCACAATAGAGGCTGAGTATATTGCTGCGTCAGAAGCATAAAAAAAGCTGTCTGGATTAGGCATTTCATTGAGGAATTGGGAGTCGTTCCTAGCGTTGCGAGCCCTATGGACCTTTATTGTGACAACAATGGCGCCATAGCGAAAGCTAAGGAGCCTATGTCTCACCAGAAATCCAAACACGTACTCAGATGGTATCACTTAATCAGAGAGATTTTGGAGAGAGGTGATATAAAGATATGCAGCGTGCCAACGAAAGCAAATGTTGCTAATCTCTTTACAAAACCGCTTCCGCAGCCTAAATTTGAGAGTCATGGGGTTTCGATAGGTCTTAGACGCATTAGAGAGCGGTTTTAGTGCTATTAGGAGTGTTTTGTTTTAATGGGAGTATTTTAATATGCTGGATATTTTGTAACAATTATTGTATTTATCTAATAAAATTGCAAATTTATTCAACTCTTGTTTGAATTGTTTGTCTCATAATAATTTACATTGATGAAATGGATCACTAAGTGAGTGACTTTGTTGTGGAACTCCAATTGAATGATGTTGTTATTTATATCTCTAGTCAGAGTATTAAGATGGGACATTTGAATACTCATAAATGACTAGTATGTACGCTTGTTGAAAGCTATGTCCCATAAGTCATAGGTATGGAGATACCAAGCCAGGTGCATGGATGTGTGTTGGTGAGCACATATTAGACAGACCCGCCCAAAAGGACTTTACTAAGGATTCGCTTAATGTCAGTAGAGTTCTTTGCAAGCTGTTGACTTGCCTTGGTCTTTATACTTGAGTCTTTGACTATTCTGTAAATGTGAAGTGTATACTTTGATATCATTCCTAGTCTGCCGCAAAAGGGGGATCATGGTTGATCATTGGGTGTGCATGGAGCGTGTGATATGATGTGCTTACACAAGAGGGGATTTCCTCCTCCCTTGTGAAGGGAGTTTATTGTTTCTTGGCCTCTCGAAGAGTGTGACATGTGTAAATGCGTGGCCGCGCTAAGATGGGATGATTGTTATCCATCCGAGTCTTAACAAGTCAACTCAGAGATTCGAGAAAACAAATTGGGATATATGAGGTTGACACTTTTCCTACTCCATTCTCAGTTGGAGACAATAGTAGCGACTGGTTATGGTTCTATGAGGACATGTACAACTGGGAGATTGAAGGAGTTATGTCCATCGTCCTATACGAATTAGCCCGCTTAAGTCCATGTAGTCGATATGCCTTGCTAGAGGCCAATATCGGTATGATACGTAAATGGTTTACGTGTCTGGTAGTCATAAGTGCGCCTATTGGATCACACACAAAAAGGTACGAAATTAGTATAATTATAAAACGGTCTTATAATTAATACTAATATGGCCCTAATAGTGATTAGGCCCAGCTGCGCTAAGGATATAGTTAGTAAGACAACCCAGTGTATTTAATTATTATAAGAAAGGGTCTGTAAGACATACCTATTAGTTCATTCATTCAGTTTAGTTTGACATACAGTGAGAAAAAAAGAAGTGAAAAAGAGTTTTCTGAACTTGTCTTTCTTCCCTTCAAGTGTAACACCCGTAAATGTACACTATTTGTAATTTAAAAATATTATACGGATACTTTTCAGCGTAACTTTAGTTTTAGTCTAGAACTTAGTTTTCTATGTCTAATTTAGCAAATCCGAGTTCGTTTTCGGACTTTACTCGGGATTCCGAGTGAGTTACGCCTTAAGACGCTTATGGGCTTTCCCCATATTTTTCCACTCACCCTCCTTATATCCCTCTCATAAACCCTAACTCCTTCCTTCATTTCCACTTACTCCTTCCTCACCAAGCCACCAAAACCCAAAACACCATTTATGGATCAACTTAAACTCCTCACTACTCCTTCTTTCCTCACTCAAATCTCCTTATTTTCATCTTAATCTTCCGCTCTCATCGTCCTCTACCTTATGTGGTAATAAAATTACCGTCTTTCTCATTTTCAATTTATCCGTCTTTCTCAAAGGTGAATTATATTCATCTTTTATCGTCTTTTTATAGGTGGAGACCTCCAAGACCCCGAAAAAGATTACTATCTAGTGGAGGAAGGCTTAAAAATCGATTGAAGACGCGTAAAGGTAACGGTGAAGGGTTACTCGATATCATTTACGTGTTTTAATGTGTTTTCTATGTTAGAAATCGTATTTAGAATAAGGTTAGTAATCATAGGAATTGTGTTGTTGATGATGGTTGTTGTTAGTTGATATGAGAATTGATGGTTTGTGATGATAAATGATGATTGTTGTATGTTGATGACAAGACGGAGAATGAAGGAACGCGTGCCTGAGACCAAGACGCTGGCAGCGTCCATGGACGCTCGCAGCGTCGTGTGAACGCTGGCAGCGTTCCCTAGCGCTGACAGCGTTTCATGGTGCTAGTTTTTCCCTTGGTTCAGCGCCTTGACTTTCGTTGACCCTTTAAATTCTAGTCCCGCCTTGACTTTCCTTGACCCTTTGGACTTGGTCTTCTTGCATTGATGATTTGTTTGTAGCCCACTCCAATTGTCGGGTTTGGGTCTCGGGTCTCGGGTTTGACTTTGACTTTTGTTGACTTCCGGGTTTGACTCTAAAAGTTGACTTTAAATATTAATGTTTCGAATATATGATAATCCCTTCGCTTGTATCGCATGTTTTGTGACGGTTTTTGATATGTCCCACTTTGAGTTGGTTTTATAAATGTTACGGTTTGAGCACTAATTTCCTATGTGCTTTGTACTCTCATTCCCTTGGCTACCTCCACGTTCGTAAGACTGGAATGTCGAAACGGGGTGTAACACCCGGAAATGTACCCTATTTTTCTAGTAGAAATATTTTACGAAACTTTTTTAGTAATTTTAAGTTTTAAATTATAATTTTAAGTTCCGAGTCAAATTTAGAATTTCCGAGTTCGTATTCGGAATTTCTGCGAGATTTCATGAAAAAGCCGTCTTAAGTCTAGTTTGACTTTTCTGGACTTTGGAAATCGTCTTTGACTTTTCCTACACAACTCACTCTACTCCCTCTTTAACCTAATATTTCATTTCATCACAAAAATCAAACACTTTTCTTTCTTCTTCCTTAAGCAATTTTTCCTCTTTGATTTCAATCTTAGAAGTGACGTAGTTTCTTCGTTACTCGATAGAATTTACGTAAGTTTATCTTATTCTTCCTCCCGTACCTTCCTCTATTCGTATTGATAATAAAATTATCGTCTTTCTCGCTTTTTAAGCATTCCGTCTTTCTCAAGATGAACTTTATTCATCTTTTTACGATCTAATTGTAGGTGGCGACCTCCAAGATCCCGACAAAGTCTATTTCCTTATAGAAGAGGAGCTTGACGATCATTAGAGACGCTCAAAGGTAACGGTGAAGGGTTACTCGGTATTACTTACGTGTTTTACATGTTATATGCTAGAAAATCGTATTAGAATACGATTAGGAAGATTAGAAACCATGCTATGATTAGTAAATGATGTTATATGATGAATGTTGATGAATTATATTGATTGTTGATGATTATTTGAAGTATATATGAGAATTGGATTGAATTGGTTAAGTGAGCAAGGCTCACGGGTGAAGAGGTGCTCCCAGCCGGTCGACCGGCCGCCGGTCTGACCACCGGCTGGGAACACATCAGAAACACCCTTGGAAATTGAGAATTTGTATGAAGTGGTGCTCCAGGCCGGCCCACCGGCCACCGGTCCATCCACCGGCCTGGAACACATCAGTAAGGCAAGTTTTGATTTTGGTGTAGTGCTCTGTGCCGGTCGACCGGCCGCCGGTCGACTGACCGGCCCAGACCCTCTTTCCTCTGTTTTTGGTTTATGCCTGTGTTCTGAGCCGGCCCACCGGCCGCCGGTCTCCAGCCCGGCCTGGAACACGGCTGTATATTTTTCCTCCAACTTTTAAAACTCGTAATTTATAATAGTTCGCATGATCGGTTTATCATATAATTTTACGTAATGTCTTATAATATTCATGTTTTGGATATATGATACCTCTTTCGCATGTATCACATGTTTTGTGACGGTTTTTGATATGTTCCACTTTGAGTCGGTTTTTACAAATGAGTCGGTTTGAGCACTATTTTGTCTTGTGCTTTGTATTCTCATTCCCTTGGCTACCTTCCCGTTCGTAAGGCTGGAATGTCGGAACGGAGAGGTATCCTACTGCTTAATTGCATGTGTTAGTGGGCATACGACGACGTTGTTGGGAGTTGAACGCTATGCGTTGATCGACCCGGCCGTCAAATGTTGTGTACTTGCGAGGTGGTGTTATTTGCATGTAGCGTACCGCTTGTTATGAGCTCTTTTCCGCCTCTTTCGTGAATTGATCTACCGAATTTGGGGTACTCGGCATATATATTGTAAGCCCGAGTCTTGGATGCGAAACGTCATCGCATGTCGAATCGGAACACGTTTATTCCGAGATCCTAGCCAGGTTTAGACTAGGACCGTATGATTATCGTCGTGCTACCAGGAGGAAAATAGTCTACATAGGCGAAATGTAAGCATCGCGTATGAGTTCAGGGAAATGTGATCCCGTGGATGCCTTTAATCATTCTTGCTGGGACACGATGCTAGTGCGTTTCATTTACCGTGAGAGTTGTCGTCTTGGTGACGTTGTCTTTGAATGCGTGATTTCATGATTGATTATTCATGGTCATTGCAAGATTGGGCATCGTCAATGTATTGGTTCGTTTGAATGGATGATTTCATGATTTATTATTCATGGTCATTCCATGATGACTTGGCATGGTTTGTTTGTCGAGTCTCAATCTTATCAAACTTATACCGCTAACGGTGAGATGCAAGCCCTAGTGAGCGTATTCGGTTGCCTAAGAGTGTCTTCCCCGAGTCTTTGTATCACATGATGGATTCGGACTTGTAACTCTTATGCTCTTATCATTATATCTCGAATTGCCTATCTATCCTTATCGTATCTCACATGTATATCTATATGTATGCATGCTCTACCTTTGTATCTCCTTTGATGTATGTTTAATGTGATATGGCTGGGAGAACCCGGAGTTACTCCCCACTGACTGTGGCATTCATGTTTTTCATGGATGAACAGGTTGCTTGCATGGATGGCTTTTGGCTTATGCTATTTTGGGTTCGGGTGTGAGCTAGCGGGCGTTGTCCCTGGAAGTTTCACCTCTAGACGATTTTAGCTAGTTTTGCTAAACACTTGTTCTTTGCTAACATTTTGAGAGACCTCGTCTCTTTGTTGTATTTCGTACTTAGTTTGTAATATTTTGACACTCCTCGTTTTATCTATCTTGCATGTATAAAAGTTTTTAAAATACCGTATTTCCGCATATTATTTCACATGCTTGTATGTTTTATATTTCCGCATTTGCGAGGGTTGTCACATTTCTATTTCATTTTTCTTTTCTGAACACAAGTTCACTTCTTGAACTTTTCCGTTCTTCCAAATTCACTTTGACATCACGGAACAAAATCTTCTCAAAAGAGCACCCATACACCATAGTCTAGCTACTAGCTCAAAAGGTGTGCAATTTATATTTGTAGCTATTATTTTGTGAAGCATTTGTATGAAGGGGCTAATTTTGAGGTGTAATTCAAAGTGAAAAAGGCTTCAAATCTTAGTGAATCATGAATGCAATGCTTATAGAAATGAAATGAGAACCATACTTATGCGTTTTGACATGAAACACATCACAAGGAGAACTACACACACCTAGATGAGACTGGTTATAGATGTACCAGTCTAAAGAGGTTCTACCTTACAATATATGTAACTTGCCAAATGTCAAGATCAAGCGTACTCATCTATAGATTCATTCCATGCCTACTGTGTACAAGACTTCCCCATGTATGCAAAATTCAATGAATATTGAATCATTATCTTTTGAAAGCTCTAAGTTTTGGGAAATGTAACATGATAGCATAGTAAACAAGCAAGCAAAGCATGAAAAGCATTCAATTGTGTTCAGAAATTTTTAAATTTTCTCAAAAATCTTCTCTTTCTTTTATTCAAAATTTGAAAAATGATCAACTAAAATGCAAAATGGGAAAATGCAATCCCTCCCCCAAGCTAAACATCACATTGTCCTCAATGTGAGCACAAAGACAAAATATGCAATGAGATGCTTAATGGGGAAAAGGAAAAATGAAAGAAGAGTGAAGCTTACTAGTCAGCGCGGACTCCCCCAAGCTAGTCTTTTGGACTTGACAAGGAAGGTCTCTATAGATGCTTCAAAAACTCTTTCATCTGCAAAATAAATCCTAACAACGAAAAAGGGAATACAAAAATAAAAATGCAAAAAGAAAAGGAACACGGGTTGCCTCCCGAGAAGCGCAATTTAAATGTCTTGCTAGACTCTTTATTAATGAAAATCATTCTTTGTGCCTTAAAAAGCATGTCAATGCCCTTAGAAGTCGATCATATACCTGCGCATGAGCTATACAAAAACATATGTAAGCAATTGACAAGATATAGGCATGAAATATTGAAGGTAAGAATTGATATATCTTATCATTGTGCGCATGACAAACTTCATAGATGACCACTGAACTGCTCCACTCGTCAGTGAGAGATGGAGTGAAATGTTTAAGATCATGGAACAAACAATTAGTTCCCAAAATATCATTAGTGGACTCTAATTGGGGGTAGGGTGAATCAAAGGATTGGGAATCAAAAATGGGTGGTTGATCCCACTTAATTTCAAGGCTGTGTTCACAAAACCCAGTATCACTTTCAAATAAATCTGGAATATCCTTAGCGAAGGGATTTTCAAAGAAATCTGATGACTCGATCGACCACTCTCCATTGGAGTCACAAATGGGCTTAACAACATCCTTGTCTAAAGTCTCGACTACCATATGGTTAATATCAATCATGGGGGTCTCAAAATTGTCAAATGGAACGACACTAGAGTGACTTTCAATAGAAAAGGTTGGATCATCATCATCGGCATCTATTAATTCATATGATTGGGGAGAATTAGACTCACATGGGGGGGCTGAAAAAGCACAGGAGAAAATAGACTCACATGGGGGTGAAAAAGCACAGGAGAAAATAGACTCACATGGGGGTGAAAAAGCATAAGGAAAATTGATTGGCTTACATTTTGTAAACGTGGGTTCTTCCTTTTGCCCTTTGAGTATTTGAAGTTGAGCCCTGATTTCATTGATTTGCTCTTGGATTCCCAATCGCCGGTGCGTTTCATCCCGAGATTGGGATGCCATAAAGTCCAAAAAAATCCAAAGTTCCTTTCCTCTCTTCTGATAAAAACTTCAAGCACTCCATTGCATAGCCAGGCTACGACACTTAATGAGCATTCGATGAATCACGACATTCGTCATATAGGTCTCATCAAGGGTATACCCAAGAGAGATAATATGTCTACAATAGCTATAAAATCGGTCGAGGTATTCATGGAAAGGCTCATTCTCGCATTGTGGTGGTTGGAAATAGATAGTCATTGAGAGAAAATAAAGCAATCCCTTTGAAAGAAAATATTCCTATTACCTGAAAAGAGTCACTATACTACAAGGAAAAGGTGAGAAAAATCTCAAGGAACAAGTGTTCCTCGACACAAAAGAAAAGAAGAAAAAGACAAGGTAAAACTCTACTAATCACAAATAAACAAAACCGTGCTCCCCGGCAACGGCGCCAAAATTTGATCGGGTTGTCGCGTACCCTAATCAAAGATAAATAACCCAGACTAGGCTAACAACAAATTAATGTAATTAGGGAAGTAAGGGGTCGATCTCGGGGAACGGGAGATACTTGTGAATAGTTGTGGTTAGAACTCTACCTTGGACGATTGGCAAATGTTTGTCACTAATTACTAAATAATAACAATGCAATAAAGAAAAGAATCTAGGGAAGTAGGTTCACACATGTAGATTAACATATTGATGAAATTGGATTTAGGATATGCAAATAATTCATTGTGAGTTCGTAAGAATGATGTGTTCATTACAATCATAGATCAGATGGTCTAGCAGGCTTTTTATGCGATTTACTAGGTCTTAATCTACCATGTCATGCTTTGTCTATTCAATTCTCGTATGTCTACCTTGGAAAAGAATTCCATACTAGTCAAATGATTTTGGCCAAAAATCGATAACTATCGTTACAATCCAAACATGCATAGACACAACGTTTTAAAGGCACAATTTCTTTTATCCAATTATCATCTTTTAATTAATCTAACATGGCTATCCTACACCCTAGAAGGGTGACTACTTATGCATGATTAACAATGAAAAGGAAACTAAGATTATAAAACTAAGAATGATAAACATGATAAAGGAAATACTAAAGGAAAATGAAACTATAATGTAAAGACGAGAATAAAGATTACCGAAAAGGATGAGCAAAGATTGAAATAGAATAAGAACTTGAATAGGAAATGCAAACCCGAAAACTTGAGTTCCAATTACAAGTAGAACAACTACAATTGAAGAAGACTTAGAACTAGACTAAACTAAACTAGAGAAAACTAAAACTAAACTAAACTAAGAAAGAAGAAGAACTAAACTAAAGAGAAATGTAAGAAGAGAAGAGATGTTGTGTGAAGAGATAGATGATTTGATATGAGGGGCTAGAGCATCTATTTATAGCATTAGGGTTTCGAGGAGAGGAGGTCGGGCATTAAACACATAGGTCAAAAATAGGAAGTTGTAGCCGTCATGCTCGGATCAGCACACTTACCCGATCGGGTACACCACTTACCCGATCGGGTATGTGGTCTTCTGGAAGCTTTTGACTAACGCTTCATCTCCGTTTGCTTTGACTTGACTTCCAACATCCCCCTTGACCTCTTGAGTCGGTTTTGTTGATAGGGTTTGATGTAAAGCGATGAATTCTTCCGCCTAATTAATTGATCTTCCGACAACTACGAAACTGTCTTTGCTTCTTCTCTCTTTCGAATTAGTGAACCTTCTTGAAATGCCTTTCACTTGGGCAAGGTTGTTTCTTCAAATCGTCGGGTTCTAGGCAAATGCTCGAGAATATAGAAAAAGGGCGTAGAAACGTCACTTTTCCTACAAAACAGGTTAGAACACAGGAATTCGCCTAGAAGACGATATTAGCTCATAAAGTGGCTTAACAAAGCACAAATGACATACACAGCTGAGCTAAATTGGGGGTTAAAACCATACAAATATTCACTTATCATTTATCTTTCTGCTTTTCATTTAGATTTTATCTTTCTGTTCATCTAACTCTTGTGCAATTGATGTGTTTCAATTTTTCAACTGAGGTTCCTTTATCTTATTCATGATTTTTCATGCCTTTTGTTTAATTTATCCCATATTGTGTATTTGTTTCAATTATTATTATCATTCTCCTACTGGATGGTTTGAATCCCTAACTATTCATTTCATTTTGCCAAATATTTTTGGATTTTGAGCGTTTCACTTGATTCTCAATGTGCAATTAGGTTTAGCTCAGGTGTTAGAAAAGCACTTCTTATTGGGCATGACCGACAACTTCCTGACATGGTTAAGAGCAAGCCTAATTTCAGTCACTTAGGTTTGCTATCCGGGTCTTCAACTCTTGTTTATTTTCATGCTCATTAATATGGCTGATAATGGTTATAAACTTATAATTGATGATAGGTAATATGGCATATACGTTGATATATCAAGTCATGAATTTGGTTTTATTGATTTTTTGTTGGTCATATGTTAACCGTTTGATGAAACAACCCGTCTTGCTAGTGACGGTCACAAGCTTGTGACCTCTCACAACCCTCTCCCACTTTCCCCTTTGTGTCACGTCACAAGCTTGTGACGGATTTTGTCCGTTACAAATGAGAATTCGAGTTGATGAAACTCCTGAATGACAATATAGCCACTTGACTGTTGTAATTTATAAGTACCCATGCTTTAATTTTAAACTGGGAATTTCCTTTTTTTGTTGTTTGCATTTTATATATCAGTTAATCAGAAGTAGCCTCTAAAAAATGCCATTGAAATTGCTTCAATGTTAGCATGTCTATTGTATGTAGTATTAACTAATTTACTGTTGCATGGGCATCATGGACTGTTGACAAAGAAGTAGTACTGACTTCTTTGTGTAAAACATTAGAGGTATCTAACTATAAAAATGTAAATCACTTTGCATAAACTATAAATCTATGAACTCAGCCATGTAGATTTTAAAATCTAGATTTTGTTGATTAATTTGTTCAACTACAATCATTTATTAGGTAGTTTTTGTCAATAGCTTTTGAGTGAATTACAATAGATGTTTTTTTTTTTAATATACTTCCTCCCTTCAACTCCACTCTACCACTTTCATTTTTGCACACTATTCATGAGTCGGCATCTAATTGCAATTTTCTCTCAATATATAAGTTAAAATATATTCATGTGTGATCTTGTTTGATTCGTCTTTACGAGTACATTATTAATATCCAACTTTTATAATTTTTGCAAACACGTAGCTAACGATATTTACCGCTTAAAACACGTCTCGGCAAACGTGAGAAAATAATTTGGTAGAGTGGAGTTGAATGGAGTAAGTATATGTTCTTGAGTATTTTCTTTGATTTATTTCAGATAAGATTGAGACATTGGTCATTTTCTATAATTGGGTAATGACAATCTAAAGGTATATCATACTTTCTTCAGTAAGTCTCACTTGTGACGGCCAACCCGTCGCAAGCTTAAAACGGGTCAAGTCCTCCTTATAAGGAGCAATTGGGGGGCAAGTGGGAGGCAAATAGAGCCCCTCACTTGTTTCCTCACCTGCTCTTTGTGAGGGGGGCTTGACCCGTCTTAAGTTTGCGACGGGTTGCCCTGTCACAAATGAGAATTTGATAACTTTTTTTAGCATTACTCTCAGTTATCTTTAGTTCGACCTTAATAAATTCATGTTTAACTTGCTTGGTGTGCAACTAACTTAGATATGTAAAGCTTTTATTTTCTTGTTTGATGTACACTTAATTTAATTTTTACTCAAGAGCTATTGTTCGCGCCTTGTTATATGTGCTTCAAATGATAGTTTGTTCGAACTATAAAATGTAAAATGCAGGATACTATCCATCTAGTTGGACAATTTTTTCCTGTTTTGACAAGCCATTTGTGAAAGCTGTTTCTGTAATTCAGAGCCTCCGAGTTTGTTAGGAGAACTTCTGAAATATTTACGGATATGAAGGCGACACAAGGAAGTCTAGCAAAGTGCCGCAGTGGATAAAAATTGATTTACGTATTTTTCGTGTTATATAATTTACTCCTTGCAATGATACAATTATTTTCATGATACTTTAATGAATTTGAGCAGCCAGGCCAATGCAAGCAAGTCTAGCAAAGTGTTTGGTTATAATAGACGATATTGGAGCAAGGAGATTTAGGATGGTCTGAAGGAAGGAATTACGTGAGACGATGAAAGGGTTCAAGAAGCAAAATCCTTTTCATAACACATAGCACATAAGTGGCAGAAGTGATGCATCAAAGAGTCGTTGTTCTTGAGTTGAGATGTTTTAAGTTATGAGTTGGAACTGCTTCGAATGAAACTTGGTGATTTTGCTGGTATTTTCCTTTCTTTTTCGACTGTTTTCATTTATACTACTCTCGAAATGGTCCCTTAGCTTCCTCTTTTTTTGATCTTTATGTCAAAAGCAAAGGTAAACAAAATTCAACGGATTGATAGTGTAAATCTATCACTTCCTGAATGATTATTAAAGTTATTTTCTATTGTTGCACAGTAGTTGACTGGAATTGAGGATTACATGTGAAAACCATGAAGCTCTTGTATAGTCATATAGCTCGATTAAGTCCGGTTGAACACACCCATCAAGGGTAGTCCAATTCTCATGGCAGCCAAGGTCAGGTATTTTGACAAAGTCGTTTTTAATAACTCTCTAGAATATCATCTTAATCTTTCGTGATCTAATATTGTGCTACATATGCTAGCCAATTCAATGTCTGACATTTATTTACTATGACGGTATTTATTTATAAAGGCTTTGTATCTGAAGAGGAGTATGACCATCTTATCATTCTATGCCCATTATTCCCATATGAACGAGATTTGCTTGCGACGATTGTCTTTAATGTTTTTTCTATCACGCCTTCAGGCAAGTGGAAATACTAATTTCGTAGTCAGCAATGTGCTAAGGGGTGATTGCAAGATCATTAGCTGATGTGGATACAAAAGTAAGTTCTCTCGTTTTGCAAATGAAATACACATTGTTACAACCTGAGTTACCGTAGTGGACTGAAGACCTAAAATAATTATTTAGGTAGACCGTAGACCCGGCCTAAAAAATTTGGTCTTGGTCTTGGACTGGATCGAAAACCAAAAGATTCCAGCGAAATTTAATGAATTAATAGCTTATTATTTATAGTGTCTTATAATTAGGTTGATTTTACGTAAAATTATACGGTTGTTTTAATAATGTTTAGACTGTTTTTCTTACAATTGGTTTGTTAAATGTATTATAGCAGATTCAACAATATTAATTGACCAGATGAATAATGTTAAAGAGGTGTGAGCTACCAAAGGTTTAGAAAACATGTAATTTTTATTAGTTTTTTAACTAAGACGTGTATGTAAATCTTTATACACTTACGTAATTTTTTAAACATCGGCAGTATTGTTGTGTCCGATAATATGCAAGTGTGTTGGTTAGCATTCTGTTGTACGGAGTATGTATTATTTGTTCGTTTGTGAAATCTATAGGACATTGTGGCTGAACTTTTGGTAGCAAATATTTTTTTTTTTCAAAATATCTATCTATGGTGGCGGTTCTTAAATTATAAACGCCACAAATGGTTTGCGTATCATGGCGGTTCTTATGTTAGAAATGCCACTATAAGTTTGTCTTTAGTGATAGTTTTTTACCTACAACCGACGTTATAGTTAACCCCATTGTGGCAGTTTTCGACTTACAACCGACACGATAACTTACCTTATGGTGGCGGTTTCAGATTCACAAACGACACTATAGGTTACCCTATAGTAGCGGTTTTGGACTTACAACCGACGCCATAGCTTACTTATGGTGGCGGTTTTATAACCGACACAAAGGAAATATCACCCCAGCAATCACATCGCTAAGAAACCGCCACCACTAGGCTATTACAACCGCCACGGTAGGGTATAATTGTACTAGTGGATCAAGAGCCTCGAGGACTTGCATATAGTTGGTATATCAACCTGGTGTACGCGAGAGCTAGCTTGTTTTGGTATATGGGAGAGATTGTAAGATCGAGAACCTCAATCCACTATCCTATGTTTGACTACCCATCGACTATGAACCTGACTCACTAGAACCCAAATTACCCATATGAACCCATTGACCCTAGTCCCCTTTGTTTGATTCTTAATTATTCACTTAATTCTATCCATGTTGTAGTTTAGTCTTTTTTCCTATTTTCTTGCGTTTACCTCTTGTCTTAGCTTAGTTTAAATCTCATTTCTTATATCGTTGTGACACCTTGAGCATAACTAGTTTGGATTTGCTTATCGAATATCCACCATCTTTGAGGATCGACACTTAACTTGCCACCGTGTTAGGTTAAGGTTTATAAATTTTGTTTGATGTCACAAACAACAACGTCAAAGTGGCGCCGTCAAAGTGGCGCCGTTACAACGTCAAAGTGAATATTTGTATGATTTTAATCCCCATTTTAGCTCGGTTTTGTATGTCATTTGTGCTTTGTTAAGCCGTTTTATGAGCTAATATCGTCTCCTAGGCGAATTCCTATGTTCTAACCTGTTTTGTAGGGAAAGTGACGTTTCTACGCCCTTTTTCTATATTCCCGAGCATTTGCCTAGAACCCGACGATTGGAGAAGCAAGCTTGACCATGTCGAAGGCATTTCAAGAAGGTTCACCGATTCAAAAGAAAGAAGAAGTAAAGACGATGTCGCAGTTGTCAGAAGATCAATCAGTTAGGCGAAGAATTCATCGTTTTACATCAAACTCTATCAACAAACCCGACTCAAGAGGTCAAGGGGGATGATGGAAGTCAAGTCATATGCAAGGGGAGATGAAACGAGAGTCAAAGCTTCTAGAATGCAACTTACCCGATCGGGTAAGTGTGTACCCGATCGGGTATCCCTGCTGCTTCGAGCAAATTGCTTCAACTTCCTCCTTTTGTCCTATATGTTCAATGTTCGACCCCTTCCCCATGAAACCCTAATGCTATATAAAGGATGCTCCAGCCACTCTTCTCAACACATCTCTCACATCTTTTCATACTTCACTTCTCTTCTCTTCTTACACTTCTCTTTAGATTAGAAACCTAGATTAAGAGGAGAGAGCCTAGCCTTTCTTCTCTTGTCTAGAACATTTTCTTCTTTTTCATCTTTAGTTCTTAGTTTATTTCTGTCTTTTCTTTATCAAAACTTTAGCTTAGATCAATAAGAATTTCAATCTTTGTAATCTACTTTGTTGGGTTCAAGTGTTGTAATTCAAGGAACGATTATTCTATGCAAGGGATTTCTATTATTGTTATCACTTTCGTTGTTGATTGTCACCTAGGTATTCCTATTTTATCCTTTGTTTAATGTCTTTATGTTTTCCATTTGATTGTTATTTTCTATCCATGTTATCTTAGATTCATTTTAGTACTATTATAATCGTCATTTCATTTCCTAGATTGTCAATTTAGCGTCATCATTATCGCCATATAAAGAGTCTTAAACTATTGTCAAAACCAAATAAACATGTCTGTCCTAGTTTTTGTTATTAACTTCATCTTAGATTTAGACATCGCCATGAGTAAGTAGTCACCTTTCTAGGGTGTAGGGTAGCCATGTTAGATTGATTAAAAGATGTTAATTGGATAAAAGAAATTGTGCTTTTAAAACATTGTGTCTATGCATGTTTGGACTATAACGATAGTTGACGATTTCGGATCAAAATCATTGACTAGAATGGAATTCTTATCCAAGGTAGAGATAAGCGAAT
The DNA here is from genome assembly GCA_022085475.1 of Heliosperma pusillum. Lineage (NCBI taxonomy): Eukaryota > Viridiplantae > Streptophyta > Magnoliopsida > Caryophyllales > Caryophyllaceae > Heliosperma > Heliosperma pusillum. The sequence continues at coordinate 8,399 of JAIUZE010002271.1, read as the reverse complement.
TGAATAGACAAAGCATGACATAGTGGATTAAGACCTAGTAAATTGCCTAAAAGGCTGCTAGACCATCTGATCTATGATTGTAATGAACACATCATTCTTACGAACTTACAATGAATTATTTGCATGTTTCATGCCTAGTCTGGGTAATTTATCTTTGTATCGGGCTTGCGACAGGCTCGGTCAAATTTTGGCGCCGTTGCCGAGGAGCACGGTTTAGTTTTCCTTTTTCTTGTGATTTTTATCGCAATTAGTTTTATCTAGTCTTTAGGAACCCAAATTCCTTTAGACCTCTCTTGATTTTTCATCTTAGCTTTCAATCTTATGCCCAGATCTTCTAGACTAGGAACCCCTATCTCTTTAGACCCCGACCTAGAAAGAACTCTGCGTAGGAGACGAAAGCTATTCAACGAAATTTCAAAAGCTTCTGATACTTTAAGTTTAGACCGTATTCGTGAGAATTACTCGGATATTTTATCTAATCTTGAAGGACAAGAAGATCCATTCTCATCTCCATTCACAAAAACCAATCAAATTCCAAACAACACTCCATCTTCATCTTCACAAAAGAAAATGGTTCGACTTTCAGACCATTCCAAACCCACCGCAGAAACACTTCCAAGGGCCATTGCTACACCCCAAATCGCAGCCCAAAACTTTGAAATCAAACCTGCCTTCATTAACATTATAGAAAGAAGCCAATTTAGTGGCAATGCCACAGAAGATCCCATCCTTCACATCCAAAACTTCTGTGACTATTGCTCCACTATTAGACAAACGGGAGTCACCCAAGGGCAAATTAGAGAGATGTTATTCTCATTCTCTTTGAGGGGTAAGGCAAAGTTGTGGATACATAGCCATGATAAGGTTCCATTAGGTATCACCGATTGGTGTTCTTGGGATTAACAGCTTTGCTCAACTGAACAACAAAATGATACGGTATACTAACAGACCATGGTACATCACCATCCACATTCAAAAATCCTCCTAACATTTCTAACTCTACTTGTCTCACCAAATGAGGTTCAGCACGACCCAAAAAGGTCCATCCCATGAATCTTTGCCAGATTCTAATGGCGGGATGATGTATATGTTGGTGTGGGACATGGTCCCAACGAGAGACGGGGTAAGTCGAAATAGCACTCCAAAGCAGGCTAACATCAAAGCTTTCCGGAGGTGAGATAACAGTGTTTGCAGTGGTGAGACCAAAATAACCAGCAAAGTTCTCCAAGTTCATACTATAATCATCATTGAACAAATGAAACCGAACTTGGGGCATAGTGTTTATATTTCTAGACCGATGCAACTCGAAAGAGCTCAAAAATTCAAGAGTTAATTGGGGATTGTCTATGGAGGTCTTATTACTCACCTAGCTATGAGAGTTTGTGGCTTTAACCAAGCCACCACCAACCTTCGGGCATTGACTACACCTCCCACCGAGATGGGAAATGGGTTAGATTATGCATACTTTGTTCAGCTCAACTGGTTTCGTGCTTCTCACCCCCATATGATTTGGAGGATGCTGGCCGTGATTCGGTCAAGTTGACCGCCGAAGAAGAGCAAATTCCAATCCTTCGGCAGCGACCTCCACTTCAAGAGGGTGAGGCTATCTTACCTCGACCTACCTACTACCTTCCTGTTGGGGATATTACTCCCATTGACCCCCCTGTTCAGCTTAGATCCAGCCGCCCTGAGGTTGGATCATCCTCTCACTCGACCCATGCTGAGGGCGATGTAGCCGCCATGTTTGAAGCTTTAACATTGTCTGTCAATAGAATTCAGTCCGACCAACAGCTTGCTTTGCACCCCATATATGACCACTTTGCTAGGCAAGGTGTGATTAGACCCGAGGGCCCCCACCCGTCTTTTTATACTTGGCCCGAGGGGAGGTATGGTGCTGCTTATGGTGCAGGTGTGCCGCGAACCGGACCGGATTATTGTGGAACCGACTATGGCGTAGAGAGGTTCGGAGGGTATGGAGGTGATTTCCCTGATCACCAAGTGGAGGAGTATCAGACCTTTGGAGCCAGCAACCCAACCGGGATCTTTCCTTCTCGTGGTAGTTATCATTCTGCACATGATACCCACTATGCGGATGCTTCTGGATCCGAACCCGAGCCACCTCCTTCTGAGAGGAGAGGCCGTAGCTGGTGGCATTTGTGATTTGATGATGAGCTCCCCTTGTTTATACTAGCTTGGGGGAGGCTGGCCATTTTGTAAGAATTTTATTTCTTTTCTTTATTTTTCACATTTTTAGTTTTATTTTGCGTTTTACCCATTAGAATTTCATATCGTTTCTCTGTTCCATGTGCTGTCAACCGTTTCTCGGTTTGTTTCTGTTATAATTGCCTGCACATTGAGGACAATGTGAAGTTTTAGCTTGGGGGAGGATTTGCATTTAGGATTGCATCTAGATTTTTAGTTTTCTTTTTAGTTTATTTCTTTTTAGTTTTCTTAGTTTCTTTTTAGTTTAGTTTTTTTAGTTTCTTTTTAGTTTTTATAAAAAAATCGGAAAAAAAACAAAAAGAAAAGATCATTTCGATCTTACATTTCTCATTTTGTAGTTTTTATAAGCTGATGTTTCGTTTTATTATGAGGAATTGTGCATTCATGGGGATGTCTTGTACACAGTAGATAGGGAATTGCATTTGGACTTAATTAAGCTTGATCTTGACTTTGGCAAGCTACTCATATTGTAAGGTAGAGCCTCCAGTGGTCGGTGCATCTGAACCCGATTCTAGTTTAGGAGTGAGTAGTTTCTCCTTATAGTCTGTGTTACATCAAAACGCATAAGTATGGTTTTTATTCCATTTTCTATAAGTATTACTGTCATGATCTACATTTTGAAGCCATTCAATCTCTTGTTCACCTTTCACAATAAACACCATTCTTTCTAGCTACATTATAAATTCGCCTACCCTTGTTGAGCTAGTAACCAACTATTTGTGTAGGGGTGTTCTGTGCTTTTGCGATGTTGTGATAATGCCACCATTTGGTGAGATCTTGTCTCGGGATTACAGATTCCCGGGTTTGGTGTAAAAGAGAAAAAGAGAAAAAAAAAGAGAGCTTTGAAAAATTATGAAAAAAGAAAAATGAAAAATGAAATTGAAAGCTCAGAAGAAAAAAAAAGGAAAAAAAAGAGAAAAAAATGAAAAGAGGAAAAACGCTTCCATGAAATGAAAAGAAAGAAAAATATGGGAAGTCGTAACTTGATTATAATGTTTAAATAAGCCAATATGCTGCTTTTGGCTTTGACTATTGTTGATGGGAATTGGTATGATTTGGATTGAGTATCCACTACACATTTGGTTATTACTAGCTTGACTTTAAGCTCCACATGACCAAATTCATTTGTCCACTTTCTTACCCAAATTTCCCAAGCCTCTTCTTTACTTTACTTGTGCTTCTTACATTATAATTTGATCATGATTAGTTTTACTTAATGATTTCGGATTGTCTACCATAGTAGACTGCGGGCACATTCTTATAAGTTGTAGATAGGTGAGTGTCACTTCAAATTTGAACCAATATTTCCTATTTTACAAAAATTTGAGTGATGAGTGTACCGTGAGAGTCCATTGTCAAAAAGATCATGCAAAAGCTGAAAAAGTCCGAAGAATATTTTCTATGCTGCGCCGTTATGTAAATCTCAACCATGTTTCGCATTTTTCTTTCGCCCTTGTTGCTGTCGGTTTATGATTCATCTACTTGTAAGAGCTTACTTTTTGAGATTTGTACGATAGATTGATCATCGTTAGCTACCCTTGTCCTAGTTATGATTGTTATGATTGCTTGAGGACAAGCAAGGGTTTAGCTTGGGGGAGTTTGATAAGTGATATTTTGTATTGATTTATCCCCCGTTTTAGCTCGATTTCTATATGATTTATGCACTTTGTTAAGTGATTAACGAGCTAATACTGCTATTCTAGTTGTTTTGCGTGTTTTGACTCGTTTTATAGGAAATGAAGCGGTTTTGCTATATTTTCCTACTTTATGGAGCAAAGACACTAGGATACGAGTTTTCAAGGAAATTGATGATAGCCAGTTTACGACTTGATTACGATTCCGCTACATCTTTCCTCGAATGGACTCAATTTAGATTTTTGGCTTTGAACTTTAAAGGAAAACTCAACCCAAGTCAAGATAAGATCAGCCCAAGCCCAATTCCGTAATGCATTGACCAAAGACTAAGGCATAGGATTCCGTGCCTAAGATGAAAAGACGGAAAATCCGACTTACACAAAAACCCGATCGGATTGCCTGTTACCCGATCGGGTATTTCTGCAAGAAGACGTTACTTGGCTCTTCTTCAATCCGAGCTTAAATGGGTGGTTTAATGCATTGACTAGGGTACGAATTTGCAAGAGGATCAGCAGCCATGCAGCCTTATAAAAGCCAATGATCATCCAAGCATCTAAACACACAATCTTACAATAATCTAATAACCTATTATCATTTCTTTTAGCACACTTTCTTACAAGTTTTTATAGTTTTCTTAGTATTTCTCTAGTGTTTACTTAGCTTTTGTTATTGGGTATTTGTTCTTACTTTCATTCTTATATACTCATTTTCCTTATCGGTAATTCTCTAATCTTATTTACTTATGCAATTTTAACCACCATGAATTATAACCTCACTAGTATCATCTTTATAATATTGTTGTTGTTAGTAGGAAATCAACCTAAAATCAATTTAGTTAAAACCAAAGTATTATTTAGCATGTCACCTTATAATATACCTAATCATATAATCCTAAAATTTGTCATTAGAATCATTGTTAACATAATCACCATAATCACTTTAGTATTTGTATTTCATAGTTTAATTTCTTACATCTTTTTCTTACTAATCTACTTAATCACATAATCACATAGATTAGATTAAATCTAATATTGTAAAATTATAATTGCGTAAATAAAATAAATAGAGTTGTAATATTTGAAATGAATTACGAGTTAAACGAATTATAAGAAGAGTAGTTACCAATTGAATCATCTAATTGTTTCTTCCTTTGGTCGTGTCAAATTCTATAACTTTGTTTAGTGGCCATAAACAATTGTTTGTATTAGTCATTTCTATCTTTATGACGAGAGTTGGGATAGGAATTAGGACTATCAATAGGGGTTTAGTGACTTAACCATGCTGAAAGGACGTTAGGACCCACTAAAAGGTCGGTACGAATCCGGAAGGAATATACCGCTACAAGGCCTAGACAATCATAAATAATTCTAATATTGGTATCTATGAGACTTTTAATGAGTTTTACATGTATTTCTCTTTCACTATATCAACTTGATTAGTTAGTTTACTTTATCGTTTTAAATAGTTTATTTCATTGTCATTTTATTTCTATTATTAGATAGTTTGTTTTACCGCATTAGATAGTTTATTTCGTTGTTATCTAGTTAGTTTACTTTATCGTCTTTACATTCTCGTTCCTAGTTAGTTTATTTCATCGTCTTTTTATTTCCGTTCTTAGATAGTTTACTTTATTTTTATTGTCCTGTTTATTAGTTTAGTTAGTTAGATTTTTAATATCGTCATTTAAATACCGTCTTTAGTTAGAATTTAGTTGTTAATATTCAAATCAGAGGACTTCCCCGATCGGGTACGTGACAACCCGATCGGGTAAGTAGTCTGTTCTGGTTTTTTTATTTTGCAATTTCCATATTTGTTCTTACATAACGTCATTTATATTCTTGTCATTTTATTTTATGCTAATAGTTCAGACAAACAACTCAAGTGACTCGATTTTAAATGAAAACCAATCCATAACAATTAGTAAGTAACACGTACTCCCTGAGGATCGACACCCTACTTCCCTAATTACATTCCTTATGTTGTTAGCCTAGTCCGGGTAAATTATTTTTGTTTCGGGACCGCGACAGAACCGATCAATAATCAATCATGTAATCACCCATCCACACATAACAATACAATGACGACCTCTCTCACGGTAAATGAAACGCACTAGCACCGTGTACATGACAAGTATGATTAACAGGCATCCACGGGGTAATTCTCATAACGCATATACGTTTCAATTCATTTCGTATATGTAGACTAATTTCCTCCTGGTAGGACGACGATAATAATACGGTTCCTAGTCTAAACTTGGCCAGACTCTCGGAATAACCACTTTCCGATTCGACAAGCGATGACATTTCGCATCCAAGACTCGGTCAATCAAAGACGCCGAGTACCCTAAATTCGGTCGATATAATTCACGAAAGAGGCGGAAAAGAGCTCGAGCCACATAGCAAGCAGTACGCTACATGCAAATAACACCACCTCGCAAGTACACAACATTTGACGGCCGGGTCGATCAACGCAAAGCGTTCGCCTCCCAACAACGTCGTCGTATGCCCACTAACACATGCAATTAAGCAGTAGGATACATCCCCGTTCCGACATTCCAGCCTTATGAACGTGGAGGTAGCCAAGGGAATGAGAGTACAAAGCACATACAAAATAGTGCTCAAACCGTAACATTTGTAAAAACCGACTCAAAGTGGGATATAAAAAAAACCGTCACAAAACATGCGATACAAGAGAATGGAATATCATATATTCGAAACATTATTATTATAAGTCATTACGTAAAATTATATGATAAACGAACCATGCGAACTATCGTAAAATAAGAATTTAGGAAAATATAAGAAAACAAGTCAGCGTGTTGCCGGCCGGTCAGTGGACCGGCGGCCGGTACCCCGGCTTGCGCCTCAAGCATAATACAAAAATCACAAAGAAAAGGGCAGCGTGTTCCAGGCCGGTCTGGGGGCCGGCGGCCGGGCACCCGGCCGGAAGCATCACTACACAAAAAATCCAACTTTCCCTACTGATGTGTTCCCAGCCGGTGGGCAGACCTGTGACACCCTCAAATTTGCGGAAAGAAAAAAAAAAATAATTTAACTAGATAAAAGATAATAATACATAACGAAGGTGTCATAAATAAAAAGGGTTATTACAAAACGGAAATAATATTATACAAAAGAAATATACAATACGGGAGACATATCTCCCGTATAAATACGGAAATAAAAGAGTGTATAATAATATACAATCTAAGAACCGAATATAGGTCCAAGGTAAATACTTCGCTCGCTAGCTCGTCAATGTACCCCAAATTATGCATCACCACCTGTTCGACCGCATTAAATATAAACACGGAAGCCACAGTCAGTGGGGAGTAACTCCGAGTTCTCCCAGCCACGAAATGTCGAGTTTAATTCAACATGAATAACATAAAAGCAATGTATATGGAAAATACAAAACCTTAACATATATGATATGCTTTTCATGTTATGAAACAATTAACTAACATATAACCTAGCATGTGAAAGCTATCATGTGAATCCGATAATAAACTATAACAAGAGGTAGGGAAGCTGGTATGCTAGCTCAGAGGTTACCATGTAACATGGCCATGATACACTCAAACCCTAATCAACACGTAATCATGTGAATCAGTTAACAATCGGTAATCCAAACTCTATCAATCTTAGCCGGCTTGCATCTCACCTTCTAAAACTCATAGAATCATACAAACATGAAAGACCAATACTTCTACAAACAGGCATAAGTTCTTAGCACCGTCAATAGTCGACTTCTGTAACTCGAGGCTATACCACAAGGTAGGAAAACATCCTAGTCCTAGACTGATCAGACCTAGCGACAACAGCTATCCATTCCCCGTCTCATGACATAACCGTACACGAGAAACTCTACTAGGCGACCCCCTAAGCAGAGATGGCTAGTACTTAAGCTGGCTCCCTTCCCAAAGCGGAACTCTTAGGATGCCATGCCCCGACTTGGAGATAAGCCCCCCCAGGCCGTGACACAAAAGCTATTAACCATGAACTATATACTCGTTAAAGATAGTACGGGCCTATCAATGTCATGGTCCAAGATACTCATTTAGAATTAGAATGGTCAAGACGCCATATACTCATAATTCTCTATGGGTACTTAGTCAACACGACACCAACCATATAATCAAACAGTCACGGGGAAAACATCCTATCATGTGACTAATTGCAGATAAATAATAATCAAATATCATATCGCCTCATATCTACTAAGGCTAATTCATTAATTAAATACAACCTTACTTGAAGACAAATCCCCGACCCGAGTCCCGCGACGGGTCATCAGTCAAAACGGGGATGACTAGATCTTAGTTTGACCAAACCCGTTTGGTCAAACCGGCTAGAAACAGAGTCTTTACCACATAGACTTAGACATAAAAATCAACATATTTATTACATGTCATTTTAAAACTTCTAACATGTGAATTATTAAATCTTATTAAAAACCCGCTTGACTTAAAGGATATTAAATTAAACTACGATCTCGTATTATAATTTCTAACATGTGAGAAATAATAATTTTATGAAAAA